>JBBPBX010046641.1:0-26508 GCA_038048925.1 Garcialebias charrua | reverse complement strand
AATTAATGGACTAAGTTTTCCCTCGCCCGGACGCGGGTCACCGGGGCCCCACTCTGGAGCCAGGCCCGGAGGTGGGGCACGCTGGCGAGCGCCTGGTGGCCGGGCTTTTACCCATGGAGCCCGGCCGGGCACAGCCCGAAGAGGAGACGTGGGTCCCCCTTCCCATGGGCTCACCACCTGTGGGAGGGGCCAAAGGGGTCGGGTGCAATGTGAGATGGGTGGTGGCCGAGGGCGGGGACCCTGGCGGTCTGATCCTCGGCTACAGAAGCTGGCCATTGGGACATGGAATGTCACCTCTCTGGTGGGGAAGGAGCCTGAGCTAGTGTGTGAGGTTGAGAGTTTCCGACTAGAAATAGTCGGACTCACCTCAACGCATGGCTCTGGCTCTGGAACCAGTTTCCTTGAGAGGGGTTGGACACTCTTCCACTCTGGAGTTGCCCCTGGTGAGAGGCGCCGAGCAGGAGTGGGCATACTGGTTGCCCCCCATCTTGGTGCCTGTACGTTGGGGTTCACCCCGGTGAACGAGAGGGTAGCCTCCCTTCGCCTACGTGTGGGGGGACGGGCTCTGACTGTTGTTTGTGCCTATGCACCAAACGGCAGCTCAGACTACCCACCCTTTTTGGAGTCCTTGGAGGGGGTATTGGAGAGTGCGCCTCCTGGGGACTCCCTTGTTCTACTGGGGGACTTCAACGCTCACGTGGGCAATGACAGTGAGACCTGGAGGGGTGTGGTTGGGAGGAACGGCCCCCCTGATCTGAACCAGAGTGGTGTTCTGTTATTGGACTTCTGTGCTCGTCATGGATTGTCCATAACGAACACCATGTTTAAGCATAAGGGTGTCCATATGTGCTCTTGGCACCAGGACACCCTAGGTCGCAGTTCGATGATCGACTTTGTTGTCGTCTCATCTGATCTGCGGCCGCATGTCTTGGACACTCGGGTGAAGAGAGGGGCGGAGCTGTCAACTGACCACTACCTGGTGGTGAGTTGGCTCCGATGGTGGGGGAGGATGCCGGTCAGACCTGGCAGACCCAAACGTATTGTGAGGGTCTGCTGGGAACGTCTGGCAGAGTCTCCCGTAAGACGGAGCTTTAACTCCCACCTCCGGGAGAGCTTTGAACACGTTCCGAGGGAGGCGGGGGACATGGAGTCCGAGTGGGCCGTGTTCCGCGCCTCTATTGTCGAGGCAGCTTATCGGAGCTGTGGCCGCAAGGTTGTTGGTGCCTGTCGTGGTGGCAACCCTCGAACCCGGTGGTGGACACCGGCAGTGAGGGATGCTGTCAGGCTGAAGAAGGAGTCCTATTGGGCCTTTTTGGCTTGTGGGACCCCGGAAGCAGCTGATAGGTACCGGCAGTCCAAGCGGCATGCGGCTCGGGTGGTTGCTGAGGCAAAAACTCGGGCGTGGGAGGAGTTCGGAGAGGCCATGGAGAATGACTTCCGTACGGCTTCGAGGCGATTCTGGTCCACCATCCGGCGTCTCAGGGGGGGAAAGAGGTACGCGACCAACACCATTTATGGTGGGGGTGGCGTGCTGCTGACCTCAACTCGGGATGTTGTGAGTCGGTGGGCGGAATACTTCGAAGACCTCCTCAATCCTACTGGCACGTCTTCCACTGAGGAAGCGGAGCCTGGGGACTTTGGGTCGGGTTCTCCGATCTCTGGTGCTGAGGTCGCCGAGGTGGTTAAAAAGCTCCGCGGTGGCAAGGCTCCGGGGGTGGATGAGATTCGCCCGGAGTTCCTTAGGGCTCTGGATGTTGTAGGGTTGTGTTGGCTTACGCGACTCTGCAATATCGCGTGGACATCGGGGGCAGTTCCCTTGGATTGGCAGACTGGGGTGGTGGTTCCCCTATTCAAAAAGGGGGACCGTAGGGTGTGTTCCAACTATAGGGGGATCACACTCTTAAGCCTCCCTGGTAAGGTCTATTCAGGGGTTCTGGAGAGGAGGGTCCGTCGGATAGTCGAACCTCGGATTCAGGAGGAGCAGTGTGGTTTTCGTCCTGGTCGTGGAACACTGGACCAGCTCTACACCCTCAACAGGGTCCTGGAGGGTGCGTGGGAGTTTGCCCAACCAGTTTACATGTGCTTTGTGGACTTGGAGAAGGCATTCGACCGCGTCCCTCGGGGGGTTCTGTGGGGGGTACTCCGGGAGTATGGGGTACCAGGCCCTTTGATAAGGGCTGTTAGGTCCCTGTACGACCGGTGTCAGAGCTTGGTCCGCATTGCCGGCAGTAAGTCAGGCTCGTTTCCGGTGAGAGTTGGACTCCGCCAAGGTTGCCCTTTGTCACCGATTCTGTTCATAACTTTTATGGACAGAATTTCTAGGCGCAGCCAAGGTGTTGAGAGGATCCGTTTTGGTGACCTTAGAATCGCTTCTCTGTTTTTTGCAGATGATGTGGTCCTACTGGCTTCATCAGTTCGTGATTTACAACTTTCACTGGAGCGGTTTGCAGCCGAGTGTGATGCGGCCGGGATGAGGATCAGTTCCTCCAAATCCGAGGCCATGGTCTTGAGCCGGAAAAGGGTAGCATGCCCTCTCCGGGTCGGGGAGGAGGTCCTGCCCCAAGTGGAGGAGTTTAAGTATCTCGGGATCTTGTTCACGAATGAGGGAAAACTGGAGCGTGAGATCGATAGGCGGATAGGTGCAGCGTCCGCAGTGAAGCGGGCACTGTACCGGTCTGTCGTGGTGAAGAGATTTACCTACGTCACAGGAGAAATTTGATAGTTGGCCTGCTTTCGAGGCCAAACTGGAGAGTCAGATTCAGATAAGCCACAATTGTTGATTTTTCAGGCAGATTCTTTTTTTTCTTGTTAGCCTTGATTCTTGCTGGAACTTTCTATACAAAACTGCCATATTTGTGGGCATTCCCCTGATTTGTGCTATGAGCCTCCTACAAGGTTGTCTGAAACATGCTGGAGAGGCCTAGAAGGAAGGAACGCAGTGAACATGAGAAGATACGTGTCAGGCGTCAGGGTCTGCACGCAACCGGCAGCTACAAGTATTTATCGCACAGTTTTATTTTATTTGTCCCGTTTGATCCCCCATTAGCTCTGTTTCATGTGTGAGCACCATATGCGCCCTGGGTACCTCACCTCACACCACTGAGGGGACCGAGATGAGTCTCGATGTGTATACGTGTCTTTAATCCTCTATCTTTGAAGACTACGGACTCGCCTCAGACGTCCCCTCTAATACAAACTGAGTGGCCTTGTTTCATCTCATCAACAACTGCTGCAGAGCATCAGAGCAGCAGGCTGCAGAGCTGCGGTCACCGGTCCAGGGTGTCCTGCGATTCTCACAAATCGCTTCCATCTTACGGTTTAGCTCATAAGTCAGCTGATTTTGAGTACTCGAAGCACGAACCAAACCTTCAAGGCAGGCAAACTGACGAGGGCCAAATTGACTGCAGCTGTCTTCTTGTATGTTGATAAACCAGGAATCAGCCAGTTCCAAAAAGCGGGAAACCTGTTATCATGAATCCAATTATATATCTTCAGTGTTCTCCTGAGACAAAACAGAAAGACACATCAGCTCCCACATCCATGATGCATCCTGCAGCGTGAGACTCAGCGGGAGACAAGGGCTCTTCAGGACCCCGTTGCTGGGTTGTGGTGAAAGTCCAGCTCATCAGATAGTATTTTTCGTTCAGAAGATGTGTAACAGGAGCTTCGAGACACAGGCAGAGAGCAAAAAAGCAGGAGGAAGAGGAGAAAGGTGAGGGGAAGGAGAGAAAATGCATCCGCCTTGTGCGAGAGCAGAAAAAAAAAGGCTCTAAACATTGGATACATTAATTGTGGTCATTTTTTTCTGACAATATTAAAGTTAAAACTTAATTAAAAAGGCTGTGAGCTGACCATAAACACAGAGTCTTGTCCAACAGGAAGTGAAACTAGAGAAGCAGTTGAGAACGCCAGGAGAAAAACTAGCTCCTCATATATCTTCTCTTCAACTCTTTGCTTTCTTTTCGTTCTATCTATCCTCAGTAAATGTTACACTTTTTTATTTTCCTGCTTGTTTCCATATTTCTGTCCTCTCCTTCTGCCATCACCTTCATCTCGGTCCCCTCAGTGGTGTGAGGTGAGGTACCCAGGGCGCATATGGTGCTCACACATGAAACAGAGCTAATGGGGGATCAAACGGGACAAATAAAATAAAACTGTGCGATAAATACTTGTAGCTGCCGGTTGCGTGCAGACCCTGACGCCTGACACATATCTTCTCATGTTCACTGCGTTCCGTCTCTTCCGTCCTCATGTACATTGCTGTCTCGATGTGTACACGTGTCTTTAATCCTCTATCTTTGAAGACTACGGACTCGCCTCAGACGTCCCCTCTAATACAAACTGAGTGGCCTTGTTTCATCTCATCAACAACTGCTGCAGAGCATCAGAGCAGCAGGCTGTGGAGCTGCGGTCACGCTTTCCCGACCTCATAAAAAAAGACCCAGCTGTGACGGCATTAAGCTGTGACCAGCATCTATTTTTGTAATGAGGGCACGGGAGAGCCAAAACTGTGAGGTACGGCTGAACTCACGTGTTGGAGTGTTTTAATAGGGCCATAAGCATGATAATAAGAGGCCACATTACATGTTTTCAAGGTTAAACTTGTTATTCTAATGTGGGGAGGACATGTGAAAATGTGACATTAAAAGTCCCACAGCAGTGTGCGTGTCGGTGACGCCACCTGTTCCTGACGGCAGTTTGATGATGTTGAGTCACTGCTTCATCATTTTTAGAGGACTCGGTGGACTGTGACAGACTTTTCTCAAAGTTTACCCTAATTAGTGAGAAAAGGGTGAAAACTACAAAAGTCTGCATCAGTTTTAGGCCAAAGTTGTTGTTTTTTCTGACAGTGTTGGAGCCGTTATACGTTTCTAACAAAAGCACAAAAAGATAATTTGTGTTTTCCAGCCTCACTTTACTTGTCCTCCCCAGAGAGAGGTATATTTGCCACAGCAACAACAAACATCTGTTTCAGCCAATAAATTTATTTTACAGAAAAGAGCTGTAAGGATTATTGCAAGAAAACATTACCGTCATCCATCTAGTATATTATTTTTTCAAATGAAATTACTGAAGTTCCATGATTTAGTAGATTACCATATTTTAATGGTGATGTATAAAGCTCATAATGCACTACCCTTAAATATTCAGACACATTTTGTTAAAAGATCAAGCTGTTACAATCTAAAGGGAACTGATGTATTTGTGAAGACACAGTACAGAACTAGTTTGAAGGGAGGGTCCACCTCAGTCCAGGGAGTTGGATTGTGGAATGACTTGGAGTGTGATGTGAAAAAAGCAATGTCAATGTTTGTGTTCAAGAAAATGATCAAGAATGAATTGTTGAAGAAATATGTATGAAGTAGTTTTATGTGTAATATGTTGAAATTGGAAAATTGAGATGAGTTATTCATTTTTTGTTACTTTTAGATAATTATTGTTTGAATTGTTTGTTTTGAAAAGGGGCAGATATAATAAGATATTTTCTTCTTTCTGCCTTCTTTCATTTTATATTTCTTTCTTTTATAAGATACATGTGTTTATGTTTTTATTTTCATAAAATGAATAAAAAAAAAAAATAAAAAAAAATGAAATAAATAATAAAATAAAAAGCACAAACTTCTGCTACACTGAAAACCAAAGTATTTTTTGACTTGTTACCAAGTCGGCAGCCTGTATCTCCTCGCCCACTTTCCATTTTCTTACCTCATTCAAAATCAGCTGCATAAAGATGTGAAATGAAAGCTCTGACTTTATAAATATACTCTGGATCACATTGCTCAATCACTTCTCCCCTGCTAACAGAACACCACACACACTTCCTAAAGTTGGGTCATGGCCCAATGTGGCTCGTTAAAAAAAAAAAAATCTATAGAGTGAAAATAATAATAATAATCTACTGGTCTATTTTCATATTGTTTTGTTAAAAAAGAACAAACACAATGATTATAAATTATTTTTAAACATAAGACTGCTTGACTTGACCAGGCCCTTATTTAATATGAATGTTGGAGTGGTGGCACAGAGGCTGGAGAAGGTGGGCCTGTGATCGGAAGGTTGCCGGTTCAACTCCCCGAACTGACAACATCAAAATGTGGGTGGGACAGGTGAAACACCCACACCTGCCTCCACCATCATTTTATCCACTCTGGGCCCTTGAGCAAGGCCCTTAACTCCCACCACCTGCTCCCCCGGGTGCCCTAAATGGCAGCCCTCTGCTCCACACAGAGGGCTGTGGTAGCTCGGTGGTCTGTGGTTGTGTCAGGAAGGACATCTGGCTTAAAAACAATTGCCAGTTTGTTGTGTGCTAGTTTGCTGTGGCGATCCCTGAAGAAGGGAGCAGCTGAAAGAAGAAGAAGTTGATGTCATCAGCAAAGTTTCTTTATGTGAACTGGCACAATTTGAGTCACAAGCGTCTGACACTTTTATATTGAGGGTTGGGAGAAAAACACATTTTGGAACAGTTGTTCCAAAGAGTTGTAACAGAAACAAAACAGCAGGTTCGGATGTTGTCAGTCCATACAATGGACGTTATCAGCTGTTATCGTTCCCATATATAGAGGCGAAACTGTCCAGTCTACCTCCTAGCTGGTTTAAAAGAACGTTATCAGTGTTATTATCGCTGTGAGTAGGCAGCGTGTTTCCGTAAATCTGGAAGTGTTGTGTTTTTGTTTTTTTCAGCTTATGTACTGGTAACCGTTTTCCTAAACCTAACCTTAAACCTGACCCAGAGGACCAACCCTAAACCTAACCCCCTTACCCTTGTGCCTAAACCAACCAAGACCATTTACTCTAAACCTAACCACGTAGCTAAAGACGGAGCCTGCTGTCAACGCTTGTATAGGTGACAACGTACCTTTAAACCTCCTCGGAGGTACAGGAGGGGCAATCTGACCGCTACGTATGGGAATGATAATAAATGATAACGGCCATTTAATGGTTGATAACATCCAAAACCGGTGCACCAAAATAGTTTCTGCTTCTTTTATGTTTATTGAAGACTGTACTCTAAAACCTCAAAGTTCATGCTCAGTAATCCAGGTACAAAATCCAGCATTGTTCAGTCAGGGCCTCCGGATGGTTTCCTTTTTTGTTGAGACACTTTGTCCTTCATCCAAAGGACTTCATCATTCTGAGGAGCCACAAACAAACTCAGTTCCACAAGCAGCACACTCCCTGCACTCACTCCCTACAATAAAACCATATCGTCAAAGATTCACATCAATATTTAGCTTTATTCATTAACTGAAGCAAATTAATATTTTAGAGGGTTATGAGGAGTTGGAGCCTATCTCAGCTAACGCAACAAAAGGTCTGGTGCACTCTGGACAAGCGTAGACTATGAAAGGGACTGCCTAAACCTGATCACTGTAGAAGAAATGAGGCACAAAGCCTCAGGTAAAAAGTCCTCAGTTTGAATCATACATGTCGTTTTGGGAACTCTTGAAGCATTTAAAGTCCCTAAAGTTTTGAAATATTCTTATATTAAAACATCAAACAAAATAAAATACCCTTTAAAAAACAGCCTGTTAATAAATCCTTATTTAATAATTAGACATGTTGGCAAATGTCATGACTTGATCTTCAGACATTGTGAAATGGATAATGGAGTCTCTGCCGTGTATTTATTTTTATGTTGTACTGCTAATTATATACACATTAGTTGCTGATTATTTTTACTTGCACTTCTCATTAACTATAGATTATCTTGCATGCTACTTGTCACTTCAAATAATCAGTGATGCATCATTAGTCCATGAATAGGAAAACTGACAAGTTTTCATGAAATGAAACACTGAACCCCTTTCTATACTTGACTTGTTCTGCAGGAGGCACCCTGGACCATCATGAGGTAAAAAAAAATGCACAAGACAACAATATCTGTGCTTTTTTTGGTGATTTTATTTACAAAGTAGTTCATTGTGGTGTTACTCCTTTTATGGTTTGCTTTATTTTTGTCCTTTAGGTTCTGTTGTGTTTCCCTGTTCAGTTTAGACCATTTGCGTTTTTGTACAGTATTTCAAAGTTTGGGTTTTATGTGAGTATTCTGGTTTGGGTTCTGTTTTGTTTCCCAGTGTTTAATGTGCCATCTACTCTCAGTGGGCCTCAGTGTTTGTCTAGCCTTCCTGCCACCCTCACCTATCTCCAATCAGTATTTAGCCCAGGCGTTCCCACTTTCGGTAACACTTTATAATAACTACACCTTATTTAGCCTTATTTAAGCATTAATAAACATTTAATTAACATTGCAAACATCATTAATTAAGGATGATTCACACTTAATACACTATTAATTAACACACTTATTAACGCTTTATGCATAAAGAATAATGAGTTCCAAAACCTACGTACTCAATGTTTATTCATGCTTAATAACTCATGAATTAACTATGCTATCTATATTTGTAAATGCACAAATTAATGTACTTTCACCACATGTATTAAATGCGTCCTAATTGTTAAATAATGTTTGAATTCACTATCTATTAATCCTGCAATGCATCATTAATTAAGGCAGTTGCTAGTAGTTACTTAAGTGTATTTGTGAACCCTTCTAAAGTGAAGACTATTCATTCTTTATTAAGGTTTTGTTAATGTTGAATAAATCCTAAATAGTTATTTTTCACTTGTGGAAATCTAAAATGTTTACCCAACCTGGGTCATGATGAAACACTCAACCTGTAGCAGGTCACTAAAGTGGCAAAAATTGTGTCAAAGAAAAGTACTGTAGTGCAAAACATTTTGGTCACAAATCAAATGCTAGGATTTTACAACGTTTCACTGACGTTTTTCTTTTTCTGTTCGTGTTGAAGCGGCTGCTTCAACAACCCGCCCGGACAGAAAAAGCTGTGACACAAAACGTGCGTGGTGACGTCATTGTTACGCAGCGAAACACTCAACCTGNATTCATGCTTAATAACTCATGAATTAACTATGCTATCTATATTTGTAAATGCACAAATTAATGTACTTTCACCACATGTATTAAATGCGTCCTAATTGTTAAATAATGTTTGAATTCACTATCTATTAATCCTGCAATGCATCATTAATTAAGGCAGTTGCTAGTAGTTACTTAAGTGTATTTGTGAACCCTTCTAAAGTGAAGACTATTCATTCTTTATTAAGGTTTTGTTAATGTTGAATAAATCCTAAATAGTTATTTTTCACTTGTGGAAATCTAAAATGTTTACCCAACCTGGGTCATGATGAAACACTCAACCTGTAGCAGGTCACTAAAGTGGCAAAAATTGTGTCAAAGAAAAGTACTGTAGTGCAAAACATTTTGGTCACAAATCAAATGCTAGGATTTTACAACGTTTCACTGACGTTTTTCTTTTTCTGTTCGTGTTGAAGCGGCTGCTTCAACAACCCGCCCGGACAGAAAAAGCTGTGACACAAAACGTGCGTGGTGACGTCATTGTTACGCAGCGAAACACTCAACCTGTAGCAGGTCACTAAAGTGGCAAAAATTGTGTCAAAGAAAGGTCGTGCAAAACATTTTGGTCACAAATCAAATGATAGGATTTTACAACGTTTCACTGACGTTTTTCTTTTTCTGTTCGTGTTGAAACGGCTGCTTCAACAACCCGCCCGGACAGAAAAAGCTGTGACACAAAACGTGCGTGGTGACGTCGTTGTTACGCAGCGCTCACTCCAACAGCAGGCGTTAGCGATAGCAGGCTAAAAGCTAAGCTAGTCTCCAAAGCGCGTTCTTTTCGCTTCAAAACGAGTCAAACGAGTGCTCATGACCGTCAGAATGTGACTGAACAAAGTTTCACAAGCGAAGAGAAAGCAGACGACATCACGATGTGGACGTAGTTCGGTTTTGTTAAACTGCAGGCTTCTTCTGCAGCGAGTCCTACTCGGTTTCTTTATTTTGCAAAACGTGACGGAGTCGTTCTAACTAGCGGTGGGAACATCTAACTGACAGATTTATGTTTTATTGACTTTTGGAAAATGTCAATACAAACCTGTTTTTGGTATTCAACGTCTCCTGCTTTGATTTTTGTCTGATTTCCACAAGTGAAAAATAACTTCTGGCTATTTAGGATTTATTCAACATGAACAAAACCTTAATAAAGAATGAATAGTCTTCACTTTAGAAGGGTTCACAAATACACTTAAGTAACTACTAGCAACTGCCTTAATTAATGATGCATTGCAGGATTAATAGATAGTGAATTCATTTTGTCTGATTTCCCCAAGTGAAAAATAACTTGTGGCTATTTAGGATTTATTCAACATTAACAAAACCTTAATAAAGCATGAATAGTCTTCACTTTAGAAGGGTTCACAAATACACTTAAGTAACTACTAGCAACTGCCTTAATTAATGATGCATTGCAGGATTAATAGATAGTGAATTCAAACATTATTTAACAATTAGTACGCATTTAAATAAGTGTGTTAATTAATAGTGTATTAAGTGTGAATCATCCTTAATTAATGATGTTTTCAATGTTAATTAAATGTTTATTAATGCTTAAATAAGGCTAGATAAGGTGTAGTTATTATAAAGTGTTACCCCACTTTCCTCTCTCACTCAGTTTGGTATTTAAACAGTCTCGGGTGTCTTTGTCCCCTTCCTGTTCCACTCATGCTCTTCAGAGATTGTGTTTGTTGCTGCCATGTTGGTTGATTTATTTTACTTGAAATAAGTCAGTTTTTAGATTACTTTACAGTTCCTTCATGTCTGCCTGCATCTTGGGTCCAACTCCCTACTGTACACTGACTGTTCCAACACAATTTAGATGCTTTAATGAACGGACATGCATGAAAAAAAAAATTGTGTGTGGGAAGAAACAAGCACATCTAGAGAAACCACATGCATAGGTGATGATAACTTGCAAACTTTCTAGTAAGACCCCAGCAGAGATTCAACCCACCTCGTCACAGTGCGTCCTGTAACTGGAACACGCTGACCTTAACGCATCACAAAAAATCAGAAGTAAATCCAGAATGATGTGGTGGTTAGAGCTTTTAATTCTCAGTTAAACAACTGGTCACTTTATTTTACAACTGCAAATACCATTTTTCATAAATTTGTCTAATATTTATAATTGTGTTGGTAATAGAGCACTAGCTCTCATGACCCAGTAAAGACAAGTAGGTAAAAAAAAATGTGAATTTGTGTATATTTGCTTAAATAGCACATAGTTTTATTTATTTTCAGTAGTTAATCCCCCCCCCCCCCATAATTTAAGCTGGTCTGAAAAGCCTTGAGACATTTAAACAATCTAATTAACTTTAATTGTCAAGAAAGTTCATTCTCAATAGTCCAGGTATCAAATCCGCTCATTCTCAATCAGTTCATCTGGACAGTTTCTTTTTAGTAGAAACGTTTCACCCTCACTCCAGAGGGCTTCGTCAGTCAGAGTAGTCCAAAGCAAACTGAAGCTACCCCACCAAGTAAACAACTTAGACTTTCTTGTCTTGAACCACTTTGGACATGTCTGCCTGCCTGGGAGGAGTCGACGAGGGACAAGCCCCCAGAAACCATCTTGGCTACAGCAAACTGGTTGGTCCACTTAAGTTGTTTACTTGGTGGGGTAGCTTCAGTTTGCTTTGGACTACTCTGACTGACGAAGCCCTCTGGAGTGAGGGTGAAACGTTTCTACTAAAAAGAAACTGTCCAGATGAACTGATTGAGAATGAGCGGATAACTTTAATTGTGTTTTCTATAATCAGGAAGCTGAGCCCTTCTGTATCTTTACTAAATGTTGGTCACATACACATTTGTGACTTGTAACTGTTGCAGAATTTTTTTCAAGCTAAAAAAAAGTAAAATATATATATATAATTTCACTGTTTTTTTTAATCACTCACTTTTTAAATGATATTTAAATAACTAAACAGTCAACATGTTCAGCAGGTCAAGCCATCGACTGAGGAAGAATAATCACATTTAATTGAGTAGCGCCTTTTCAGGACACTCAAGAACTCTGTACAGCTAAAAACCAACATACAGCAGAAAAATCAGTGTAACTAATGAGTTGAGAGGGAAAAGTACAATAAAATTAAACACTAAATTAGAAAGCACCCCTGATAAAATTAAGGATATGATAATCTAAAGAGATGGGTTTTCCAACCAGTTTTGAACAGTGAAATAAGTGTATTTGTAGTTCAGAGGGTAGAGAGTTCCAGAGTTGAGGAGCAGAGCGGCAGAATGTCCTGCTCCCCCATGGTGGTGACACTGGTGAGGTGGGTAGAAGGTACTGCGAGATGGAGGGAAGAGGCAGATCTGAGGGAGCAAGAGAGGATGGAGATCTTCAGAAGGTAACATGGTGGGGCGAGATTGTGGATGGCTCTCAAAAATGTTTGAAGAATTTTGAAGATGATGTGAGATTTAAATGGGAGTGAGTGAAACTGCTGCAAGATTGGAATGATATGATTATAGGAGGAGGGTGAGGGCATGGTCAGCAGAGTTCTGAACGATCAGCATATGAAGGGATTTATTAGGGAGTCAAAAAGAATGGAAATACAAATATGTCATAAGGATGGCAGTGGAATGAGGGGTGAGTGAAGGACTGAGACGGTTAATGACACAAAGGTGGAAATTAGCAGATCGAGTGACATTATTGATGTAGGACATGAAGCAAAGTGAGCTATCCAGGATGACACCCAGACTCTTGGCCTGAGGGTAGGGGGAAGCAGGGTTAAGTGGGAGGAGGAGACGGTCACATTTGGAGAGTGTTTTTGGTACCCACAAGGATGAGCTCTGTTTCGTCATTGTTTAATTGGAGAAAATTGTTAGCAAACCAGTGATTTTAAGCTCAATGAGACAATTGGTGAGGATGGAGCAGGGAAGTGTAGAATTGGGTCTAATGGAAAAGTAGAACTGGGTGTCATTTGCATAATAGTGAATGTGGATACTAAATTTATGGAAGATGCAACCTAAAGGAAGAAGATGAACAGTGAAAAGGAGGGGCCCAAGGGCAGAACCTTGTGGCACACCAGTTGAAACAAGAGTAGACTGAGAATGGAAAAACTGAAGTTGAATGAACTGAGTGCAGCCAGACTGATAAGATTTTAATCAGTCAAGTGGATTACCAGAAATGCTGATTGAGGTTAGCCTGTTGAGAAGGACAGCATGAGAGATGGTGTCAAAAGGTCACACACAGGTAGAGGAGGATGATGATGAACAGAAGACTACCGGTAGTCAGCAGCATGAAACTGATCACTGGTAATTTTTAGGAGAGCAGCTTAAGTGCTGTGGTAGGTGCAAAAACCTGATTGAAACTGTTCATGTGAGCTAATATTTGATGAATGTGAGCAAAGTTGACTGGCAACTGCTTTTTTCAAGGATTTTGGAAATGAAGAGAAGATATGAGAGAGGATTGAGATTATTGAAGTGTTTTTAATCATTGATTATTAATAAAAGAGTTGTCGATGATGATGATGTTGATGATTAGATTAACATAATGTTGATGATGATATTAACATGATGATGATGATATTAACATGATGATGATATTAACATGATGATAATAACCTGATGATGATATTAACATGATGATATTAACATGATGATGATATTAAGATGATGATGATTATATTAACATGATGATGATTATATTAACATGATGATGATTATATTAACATGATGATGATGATGATGATATTAACATGATGATGATGATGATATTAACATGATGATGATGATGATATTAACATGATGATGATGATGATATTAACATGATGATGATGATGATGATGATATTAACATGATGATGATGATGATATTAACATGATGATGATGATGATGATATTAACATGATGATGATGATATTAACATGATGATGATGATGATATTAACCTTTTTATTTAACCAGGCAAATCCTATTGAGATTACAGATCTTGTGATCACTCTTGGAGTGATCTTTGGTCACTCCAAGAGCAAGGTGTGGAATAGTCAGCGAGGTCACAAAGGAACCCATGGTTAACAATGTTAAATTGTTAAATTGTTAACAATTTAACAATTGTTAAATTAACAATGAACAAAGAGTGGACTCTGAGGTGTAACTGGCTAAACAATGTATTTTTCTTAATATTTAGTTTGACGTTTTAAATGCCATTCCAAAACATTTTGTTTAAAAAGCATACTCAGCGGTTTTGAGCTGTAATTTGATTTTATTTTTGTCTGTAATAATAAACATATTTTTGCCATCCCTTTATTATTAATGCACTCCGTCATATGTTGATGCATTGTTTCCGTTTTGCACGTCCAAATATTGACTGAAATGTATTCACAGAAATTCTTATGCGAAAATTTTTAAACGTATCTGTTAGAACATACTTTGTCTATGGTCTGGTCTATACAGTGTATCTGAGTACTTTCTGTTATTCTTAATTAGAATTGGCTAATTTGTTAGTTTAAAATGATACTTGAGTCAACTTTTATATTCTATTACTGCATTTACATGTAGCTGAATTACTATCAATATAGTTTAGTGTTTTTCAATAAAAATAAAAACAACTACAACAACAACCAGGCTTTTATTGTCTTTTTTTTTTTTCCAAAACTTTTTCTCTGGATGCATAAATACCCACTGAGGAGCTCAAATGTTCTTCACCACCCTCATCTTTCTGACCACTACAGCAATAAAGAAGGCATTCGGAGTGGGACTACTCAATAATTTACAGCCTCGGCCTGGAGAATTGGAGGCAGTCAGTGTCATCTAATCCAGATGCTTCACTGTGTGGCCAGCAGCAGGTTAGATGTGTCCCACTCAGGCAGCTGCATCTTCAACTTAATGTGCTTTACGACACTTTAACCTTATGTCTACATCATGCATGGATCAAGTTCAATAGATGTATTTATGTGCGGTGGGCATCAAAGCTCTCACTATCATGGATTGATTTGGTACCCGAACGGCATCCGTTATATTTTTTTACCCTGTTCAGTGTCCCAAAAGTTCAGTCACCGCTTTGAACAGAAGGCTGCATCCTGCTCATAACTCACAATACTAAAATATAGAGAGGTTTGGATATAGAATATAAAATAGAATATATCTTTATTGGCATATTTGCACCAAGGTACAAAGTTTTGCAATTGGCGCACGCACCATCCGAAGAGGGACGTACGCATGGAAGCCGCAGCAATAATTAAACCGCGCCGCCAACAATCAGATATGGAAAAAGGAACATACAGTCGGATAATCATTGGTATTCAAAAAAGAATCTATCACATTTTGTCTTAGGACACTCTATGATAAAGTCGAAAAAACTCTACCAGCTTCAGCACGGATAAAGACAAAGACATGTTGCATTTGATGGCAAGCAGGGAGATAGTCCGTGAGTAATCATTTCAGATAAGCACAGTCTGCAGATGGCCTCAGCTCGGCTCCATCTGAATGCACACAGAGACCTCTGGGGGGAGGGGGGGCAGCGACAGTTTTCAACAGCTTTCGACTCCAGGAGAAGTTTCCAGTCAGCCTCTTTTCAAGGTTGCTCTGAGTCCCGATTAGATTAGTTGCTTTATTTATTTTCAGGCCAGGCTACAGTGTACTTTGACTGCAGCCTTGAAGTCCAGGTGCTGTCTAGGTCCAAATCGCCGAATCATGTGAGGTTCCGAGCTACAAATCCCCATCTGTGCCCTGATGAAGCCCGGTCGGCTGTAAACGAGTCCCAAAGCGCACTGCAGGTCCGCGGCTGTCCACCACCGCTCCCATCGTGCGATTCAGCTCGTACAACAGCTGGGTCGTTGAGGTTATAGCCCGGATCAAAGAATTCCATTCATTCATTCAACCTTTATTTATACAGGCTAGCCTCGTTGAGTCACGGGGACTCATTTACAAGAGGGACCTGTCTCACTCACACCAAACAACCATCCACTCTCACACTCACACCTAGGGTCAATTTAGAGTCACCAATCAGCCTAACAAGCATGTTTTTTGGTCTGTGGGAGGAAACCGGAGTACCCGGAGGAAACCCACGCATGCACGGGGAATCTTGTTGAGCAGGAAGTTTCGCTAGCGCGTTGATCGCCGCGGCAGTCCCCCTCAGCTTCCAGTAGCAGAAACCTCCGCCAATGCCAAAAAGCAAAGCAGCTGCCACCAATATTCCAATAACCACAAATCTTCCACGTCTTCGACAGAACGGTCAGACACATTAACTTCCACTCGCCCCACGAGTCCATAATGTAGCCCACCACATGAGTGTCGAGGGGGCACGCCAGTTCTCCTGGTCCGGAGCGCTTCGTGGAAAAAATTTTATCGATAGAGGAAACAGCCCACGCAATTATATTCATTTTCAAATTGGTTTGAGTGAGCGCTGAAGAAATCACGCACCATAATTATTTTTGACAATTCTGTTTGAATTAGAATTATAATTTTAAATGTAATAATGACTAACGGATTAAAATATTTAAATTAAAATCAATTTGTTATCAATGCCGTTTTCTAACACAACACTACAGTACAGTATTAATATGAAGCTCTCAAACTAAAACCAACTTAAATTATGAATTAATTTAAGTTTAATTTGTCTCGGTAATGCAGACTTTACCTTGACCTCCTCCTGTTGCAGTCATAGAGCTCTGATAGCTCAGTGAGATGAGCGTTGGCTTGTTGTTCTGAACCTTATGGGTTCGAGTCCCACATGGGACCAACAGTTTTTTTTTTCTTTTAATTCATTCCAGATGTAAATAACACAAGAAAACTATTTACAATAAAACAAGAAATAAAGCATAGAGTTTTTTAAAATCTGGAATGAATAAATAATCTAAAGAAAGAAGGAAAAAAAATAGTCATACCTTGTATGAACGGACACTTCCTGCTCTCTGAGGCAGGAAACGTAGCCTTATATGGTGTTTTGAGGGGTGGGAATTATGTAAATAACCTCTCCGCGTGCACGTGCAGGTGGATAGAACAGGTGGAATTCATCATACGTACGCAACTCATTTACACACTTTTCCTGAGGATAGAAGAGTTTGTTGAATCTGACGTGGCATGTTCGTACGAACACTTCGTACAAACAAAAGTAAGAGAAATTTAGGATAAAAATACGAACGTGTTCTTGCATGAGGCCCATGTCTTGAATGGAGTTCCAAGATTTATAGAACTGCATGAGAGGCTTCGTAAATGTCTTCAGCATCGGAATAGACGTCCGCTCATTTTGCTTTTTAAACTTTTCTTTTTTGAGTGACTTAAAGAGAAGTTCATCCTTTGATATGTCCCATGGGAAGGAGACCTCAGGGCAGATCCATGATTCGCTGGAGAGAATGTACCTCACAGGTGATCTGACAACGCCTCCCTCTGGAGGAGGAGGCTCTTTTTTCTCCACCCTTACACCTCACAATCTGGTGATAGATGGATGCATGGATGGGTGTAAAAAAAAAAGGCAAGTTAGCAACACACAATCTTTCTGCATCTGAAAAACTAAAATATTTCCAAGAAATGAGCATTCCTTGAAAAAATGGCTATCGCTCACCCCCCTGTATGGCAAGGTTTAGAACAAAGGTTTTAGCCCTCATTGTATGCATTCAGCACGACCTTCTGCTACTACCACTCTGAATTTTTGCTCAAAATCTGTGGAAGCACGGAGAGAAAACCGTTTTCAATGTTGTCGTGTGAGCACTTTGACGTGCAGTGTGGAAGTGTAGGATCAAACCAGAGGTCTGTAGGATTCGTTTTAGAACTACGGCTGCAACAGAAACTACATGGTTATTATTTTTAAAGGACAATTTAATGATAAATTGCAGGTTAAAAAAAAGTTTTAAGTTAAATGTAGCATCTCACTACAGCCGATGGGGAAAAAAAAAAAAAAAAAGTGGAAATATAAAATTGACAACAGCTCTAATGGATTCTAGCAGACATTAAAACTGTCTTCTGTAATGTACTGATTTAATTAGTCAACTTGTTTCCTGCATCTGTTTCAGCCAAGCTCACCTTTAAACGACAGTGACGCTGTGTCTTATTAATTGAGCTTAAGAGCTGTGGGGAAATCACATCAAGTTGATCAATAACAATTACATTTCTCTCTCTGTTCATCCCGCCAGAACAATCTCTGGATATTAGATGACGGCTGAGACTTCATGTTCTGCTGCATGCTACAGTTGACAAAAACAGCTAAATGCATAATACAACTACTAACCTACAACAGTCTCAACAACCTAGCTCCATCTTATATTACAAGTCTTATTGTTCCATATTTTCCCAACAGAGCACGTCGCTCTCAGACTGCAGGTTTACTCGCGGTTCCTATAGTTTCCAAAAGCTGAATGGGAGGCAGAGCCTTCAGTTATCAGGCTCCTCGCTTGCGGAACCAACTTCCAGTTTCTGTCCCTGAGGCTGACACCATGTCTACTATTAAGATAAGTCGTTCCTTTTTGATAAATCCTATATTTGGTCAGCTTGGGCAATAAACTACAGTAAAATTGCAATTTAAAACAAGAGTAGTGTTAGTGTATAAAACAATAAATCAGGGTCCCGTAAAACGGGGTTGAAACGATAAAAACAAGAACATATTTGATTTTTTTTTTCTATTGACATTATCGAATGTTTGAAACCCCTTAAAGAAATCAAGGTGGACAACTTCAGTTCTTGTTGCAAAGTGCAGGAGATGATTACTAAAATAACTTTTTGCTAAGTTCAATCCACAATGAGGGAACGCTGCAGGTAATGCTGGACTGAGAGTGCACGTTGTAACTGCACTGACGGCATGTGGGAGGAGATATAGAAAGGTAGCAGACCAAGGAGGGATTTGGAGAAGAAAATGAACCGGCGTGAGAGCCTACATTTAGCTAATGATGACCAAATGACCAAGGCAAGGAGTACACCTGCTGGCTTCCTTAAAGAGATTAATTTTAATAATTGGCCTTTTTCATGTTTTTCTGAATTGAATCTAATAATAAATAAATAAATAAACGTGTGTGTGTGTGTGTGTGGGGGGGGGGGGTGAACTACATTCATACTGTGCTGATAAAGGCGGAGGAAAACCTGTCAATACAATAAAAATGTTTACTCATTAAAGCAGAAATACAGTATGTTCAGGCTATTGCTATAACTGTGATTTAGGAAATGTCTGTTAAGAAAGTGACATCCCAATGACTAATGACTCTGAATAGACGAAAAGGTATTATACAGTAGGGTACACTTGGAGGCACCACAGAGTGCAGCAAAACAAAATAAGAAACACAATTGTCTCTGCTAAATTATACTCCAGTCACTTATCTAACAGGTTTGTCCAAAATACTTGTTACATAAACCACATTTAACGGTTTTAGATGCAACAAAGAAACATTCTCTCTTTCGCTGGGGAATGGGGATGATAATAATTGATAGGGGCCATTTTATGGTTGATAACATCCGAAGCGGGTGCACAAGTCTATCGCAGGACACACACCATACCCATGAGCCAAACAATCAAGCGAAGGAAGCTCAAGTTTGCAGGACATGTACAGTATTTTCTGGTGTATAGGTCGCACCTGTGTATAGGTCGCATTGTCCAATTATCACCAATAGATTGGAAAAATCCCTAGATAGGTCGCACTGGTGTATAGGTCGCACCTACGTTTAGCTCTGCTGCAAATGTCTGCCACAGGAGCGCACAGCAAGGCTTTTAAGAAGATTAACACTTAAAAACAATTATTTGTTTGATAAAAATTATAGCAAATATATGTCTGAGCTGAACTTTTCCTTAATAAATGAACGTAATTGTGAAATGAGCTGGATTTTAAAATTTGTTTCACCGAAAGTGATAACAAGCCATATATAGGTCGCACCTGAGTATAGGTCGCAGGCCTTGAAAAAAACCATAAAAAGGTGCGACCTATACACCGGAAAATACGGTACTGAGAATGGAAGCACAGAGACTACCAAAGATTGCGTTCAACTGGAAACCACAAGAAAACAAAAAGAAAGGCAGACCCAAACTGACGTGGAGACGATCCTTTGAGAAAGACCTGAAAGTACAAGGCTTCGGCTCGAGCACGGTGGAGGTGATCGCCAAGGATAGAGATCAATGGAAACAGCTTGCCGCCCAATGCGCTCTCAAGCGCAGGAGGATCTAAGTCTAACCCCAAAATTACACTACATACGGTCCGCTCCGCTCCGCAGGTCGCAGCTGAGCGTCTCAAACTCCAATTTCCACTCCCTCCACTCAGCTCAGGTCCGCCTGCATGCGCCGCTCCTAGACGCATGCGCGGGATTTGCGGGATCGCGCGATAAATCAAGTGATAAATAAGTAAGTCAGAACAAAACAATTCATTCGGTGGAAGAAGGAGAACAACAGTAGAGACTGCTGCCTTGATCTTCTCTCGTAAATGAGCGACAGGACATGGTTTGAGCAACAGGAAGTGATGTATTACATTTCAGAATAAAATACTTTATTTATTTATTTCTTGTATTGCGTTTGTAGGCGTAGTCATAAATGATAGTTTGAAAGCATTTTTGTACAAATAAATCCGTATAGAGCTAGGATTAGTCCGCCCGTGGTGATTTTATTTTGTAAATACGGAAGTTGTGCTCGTTCCTTTTCCTGTTGGTGCGACGTAATCTTCAAAAGTTGACTCCGCACAGCTCCGTCGTCCGGCAGAAATAGAAAAATTTCTAATTTTGACGGACTGCCGTCCGCTCTCCGCAGCTCGCCGCCGCCGTGCGGAGCCAGTGTAAATTCTGTCATTGATTATAATGGGTGCGTATTTGCTACGGAGGTCGGACCGGAGCGGGGCGGAGCCGTAACGCGTGTGGTGTAATTTTGGCGTAAGTGTAGTGGCAGGGCTTCCGAGTTGGGACCCGAAGGACCCAGGTTCGAACCCCGGCCACTACACACCTTGGGGTGTCTATGAGTGCACACCTATTTCCCCAGCTCCCCGGGCGCTTTCTATGGCTGCTCACTGCACCACCTGGTGGTGGTTGGGTTAAATGCAGAGACAAATTTCGTCTTGTATGGGAAACATATACAGATGACAAAAATGGACATTTATTTATTTTATTATTTATTAACCTGTTACTCTACCAGCTTTACATGTTTGATGGAAGCCTTTTGCTCACTTTAACACTGAACAACCTGTTCACCATTTTCAATTTAAAGTTAAGGAGTTTAGATGAGGAGTTAAGTTTAGATGATGATGATGATGAAAGAGACTAATGTGGATTTCAAAAGGGGCAAACACACCTACACCCTCTGCACATAGGAGGATCTGCGGTGGAAGTGGTCTCCACAAGTACTTGGGTGTGCACCTGAATGACAACCTCAGCTGGGGCAACAAAACCACCAGCCTGATCAAGAAAGCTCATACTTCCTCAGGCGGCTGAGACGAGCTGGTCTGAGTAGCTCAGTCCTCACCTCCTTCTACAGGTGTGCAGTGGAGAGCATCCTGTGCTCCAGCATCAACGTGTGGCATGGAGGCTGCACAGCTGCAGAAAGAAAAGCTTTGCAGAGAGTGGTGAAGGCTGCACAGAAGATGTTGGAGTCAGCCTCCCCACCATCACAGACATCTACACCTCCAGATGCAGGAAGAGGACCGCCTGCATCATGAAGGACCCCACTCACCCAGCGCACACACTTTTGCCCCGCTCTCCTCAGGCAGAAGGTTGTGGCGCATTAAGTGTAGAGCCACTAGACTCAGGAACAGCTTCTACTCTGAAGCTGTTAGACTCATGAATCCCCAACCAGAATAATCACTGTGATGCCACTTTAATTGGAGATTTGACACGTTATCTGTGCTGCTGATTATCCATGCTGCTGATTTTTTGCCTTAAGCTGCTATATTCATACCCATCTACTCACAACAGACTCATGTTCAGGCTGCTATTTAATTAATTAATTATATTATTGTTTAGCGTATATTTTAGATCCTTGTATACAATTTTTTAATATATATACATAATTATTATTGTTTAGCGTATATTTTAGATCCTTGTATACAATTTTTTAATATATATACATATAATTGCTATTTTTGGGTGTAACTGTGACCTTGAGTACACAGTTTCATTCCACTTCATGTACCACATGTGATGCACATGACAATAATGTCACCTTGAACCTCAGCATTCTGTCGCCAATGAATTTAGTCATTTTACTGAGTTTTGTACCCACAAGCTGAAATAAATCCAATGTTTGAGTATCCCAAAGATTCTTACCCTGAGGACCCCAGTTTGTTTTTAGCAACATGTGTTGTTAAAACATTAATTTCTTTTACTATTTTGTTCTACTAATGATCTGTGAATGGTCTTTTTAGAAAACACGTGAGGTTTTAGTCTGCGCTGCCTCCTCTCCTGCAGTCTTGACTCACTGTGTTGCTGTGGTTTATGGTCCGTGCACGATGGGCGTGCTGCCGTGGGATGGTGTGCAACATAAACTCCCAGAAAATAATGTCACTAAACCAATTTAAAGCTGGACCAATAGATAAATTTAAATCTTTACATTTGGCTCATTCAGTTCAAGAATCAAAGCAGCAGAAACATGAAAATGAGAAACGCCCTAAAGAAGCAGAAAGAGCAAACAAAGCAGCAGGAAGGAACTGAGGCAATCTGATGATAAAAAGTGCACAAAACATGCAGGAGAGGAAAGACGGAGATGAAGAGTTGTAAATAAAAAGGGAAGCTTAACTGAGCATCTCTCTGAAACAGATGCAGCAGGGGGGTGTAGATCCAAGGGGACGAGTGTCACAAAGAGAAAGAGACGAGGGGGAAAAGACAAGAGAAAGAGAGCTGGAGCAGCAAGACAGAAAAATAAGCATCAAGCAGAGAGACGAGTTGAGCTCAGGAGGACAGAGAGTCAGAAACAGCAGGAGAAACAACTGAAGCAGGAATACAGCAGGAGGCAAAGAGGCGTGGAAGAAAATATCTGATTTTTCTGTAAAACATCTCTGATCTGATCACATGGACGAGATGAAACTTTTTTCTTTTTTCCTTTTACATTTGCTTTCTTTACACATAAAAAAAAACATATTTATAGTTATGTGAGACCTAATCTGTTGGAAACACTCGGGGGATGTTTGAAGACAGAAAAGCAGAGAAAACTTTCTACATAGAAGTAAAATAAGGAAAAATATAAAAGAGGTGGCACATTAGAGACATGGAGGAGAGAAATAACATCTTGAGCATGACTGCCTCCATTTAAAACATTTCTCCTGACACTTCTAACTAGGGGTGCAACAGGTGTTATAAGGTCACAATGCACCTTCAATTGTTCAATATTATTTTATTGAAAAACACATCCTTGAACAATATCCTAGAAACGATACATTTGTTTTAACGGCCATGTGGTTGTGCTCTGAAATATAAATGAAGTTCAGACAATTGTTGTTCAAATAAAATAAAAAAAATTGGTAAAATTGGTTTCTCATTTAAGTATTGGCCGATTTCTGATTTCCCAAAATTAAGGAAATCGGGGCCGATTTATCGGTGCACCCCTAATTCTAACCCATTTCTCCTCCTAAATTTATCTCATTCAAACATCACACTTCTCATTTAAACTACTGTATAAAAGCTACCACACTCGGACAAGCCTAGCTTAGACCAAGAGTTCACAAACTGAAACATTTTTTAAATTGTGAACAGACTTTCCTCTCTTTCCCACTCCGCTGCTCAGGAGTTTGAAGGCTGAATCTGTAAATGTGGCGCTGCGCTCAGCAGATACCCCCAAATACTTTGGTTCCAAGCAACCTGCTCCACTGCTGTCTGCCTTGTTCAGATCCTGGGAAATAAGGAATGCAATCTAAAGTAGCATGAGAAGAGCAAAATGCACCTCTTTATTTAGCCTCATTCACTTGAAAGCACCAAAACTGCAACAATCATCCACTTTTGAACCAAATGAACATGAGAAGTCAAGGTTTTTGTTTTTGCACATGGCACGTGCACTTTCTATTATCCAAGCGTTGTGACAATAAAATTTAAAGCTTTCTCTCTTCGTCTGACAACCTTTTGTCATCCTCCCCCAGGAAAATTAAGAAGGTTGCTGCCACCTTACCTTCTCCGGTTGTCCCACACAGGCACAGCAGAATCCAGACTACCCGAGGAATAATCCCAGAGATTTCCTTAATCCCCATGTCCTCCATGAATAAAAGGGCGGCTGCAGAGAAAAGTCTGCTGCTGCTGCTTGAGGAGACGGACGAGGTCTCCTCCAGCTCCAAGAGATCTCCTCCAACCCGTCAAGAGGAGAGGGATGGAGGGAGGAGAGGAGAGATGGAGGTGAGAAGGGATGGAGGGAGGGAGCGCACGCTGCGCACCGTTTCAGCTGCTGATCTGAAACCATTTTAACAAGTTTAGACCAAAACCTCACCGAGTCTGCTCCTGAAGGTGAAGTAGGTGAAATAATTGTTAAAAAATGAAACTCATAACTGCATATCGCCCGCCACCTTTCATGCCTGAGTTTCAACCATTTTGACCAAACCTTGTAAATTGTTTTGTGATTTGCGCAATATTGTGAGAATTGCAAGATGTTATGCTATTTCCACATCAAATTTGAGCTCAATACCGTATTTTCCATCTATAAGTTGCACATGTTTGCCTAATTTGCATGCCCTGCGACTAATAGAGAGGTGAGACGTGTTTATGGATTTCCCCCCATATTTTTAGACTAACTTTTGGCTCAAATATGACTGTTTTTCATTTTGGCCAAAAATTGTGCAGTACCAATTTCGGCCGCTAGGGTACACCAACCGTTTCCAGCTCATGTGTCCGAAGGCAGCCTCCTCTGGTTGGACACGCTCTGTCACTGCCCGGCCTCCTGCTGTGGATGAATTACTGTTAGCTCAGTGTTTGTTAGCAAAATAAGTCAAGAACCACAAGACAGATTTTTATCAAACTTACAGAAAGTAATCACTGTATGGACATTTACAACTGACTAGCTTTGAGATGTTTAGAGCTAAAAATTCTATCTTTTAGCATCGTTGTTTGTTAGTGTTTAGCCACCGTAAACGGCTACTATTTGCTTAAATAACTCATGAACTACCGGACAGATTTTCTTTCAACTTACAGAAAGTAATTACTTGGTGGTCATTTACAAACTGTTAGCTGTATGAGATTTTTGAGCTAAATTCGATTATTTATAATTTATTTTTGCAGCGTACACAACGGTTTGGAAGAAGTCAAAGCGAAACAATTTAAATCTAGCAGATTTGACCATTTCGTGAATTTATTAAGGAACGGTTAAGCTCAGGAACCCTTGTGCTATAATGTCAACTAAGATTTTTTTTTAAAGCGTTTATCTAGCTAAATTTTAAAGAAATAAAGCTGTTCACCCGCGCGCGTGCACATGGCAAAATACTTTTTAAAATCCAGCTAATATGACAATTGCGTTCATTTATTAAGGAAAAGTTCAGCTAAGACACATCTTTGCTAGCCTGGCCCTCGCCATTCCTACGCAGCTCCGCTCAATTCTCATTTCCCTTCACTGCTGGGTCTGGGACTTCTCCCATCCACAAGGATATCTCCGGTAGATTTTTGACCGGACCAATCAGAGAACAGAAGGCGGAGTTTTGAACGACGTCGACTGACGTCGTCAGTTAAAATGGCTGCCGCCACGAAGGAATTTTCATCAAAACAAGGTAAAAAACTATTATTTCTTTGCTGAGAAAAAATATATTTCTTAGCTGACGTTATATCAGAAGTGTTCCTGAGCTTAACAGTTCCTAAATCAATTCACGAAATGGTCAAATCTGCTGGATTTAAATAGTTTCGGTTTGACATTTTCCAAACAGCCTCGGGTGCGCTACGAAAATAAATGATAAAAAATCGAATTTTATCTCAAATGTTTCATTTAGGCCAACAGTCAGTAAATTAGAGCTATATAATTACACACTGGTAGCAGTAAAAATATCCACCGAGTGGTTTCTGAGCTATTTATCTTATAGCCTGGACCTCGCCAGGCTAAACTAACAAAACTCCGCCTTCCGTTCTCTGATTGGTCCATTCAAAAATCTACCAGAGAAATCGCTGTCTATGGGACAGGTCCCAGACCCTAGTCTGAAGTGAAGTGAAGGACAGGGTGTGGTTTTAACCAGGCTACATCTTTGCTATAATTTTCAGCAAACAAAATTGTTTTTACCGTGTTAATCTTGTAAAGTCCTTCCGTGCTCGCTCGCTCTGTGGCCACCATTTTCAGCAGGGCAAATGAGGCGCTGACGCGTCGCGTAGCGGTGACGCATAATAGATGCAACTTAAATAAAGGTGCAACACATTTATGGATTTTTCCAATTTATTGCCAATAATTGGACAAAGCGACTTGTAGAAAGGTGCGAGTTATCAGGTGGAAATATGGTAGCTATTATGTTGACTACTGATTAGCTCTGAAAGCCATCTTGAATGAGTTGACTCTGAAAGGGAATCGGTTGCAGATGTTCATGGGATTATTTATAAATTTATTTCAATTAGAGGAAAAATTTCAAATCAACCTTCCTACTATCGCCTCTGGTTCTGTGTCGGATGAGACAACTTTAAAAATATCACCAAAACCTAGGAGGTTCCAGGATGGCAAGGACAGAGTGTGGCAGGACGGACCTCAGGGATGGATGGTTCAGTCATGTTCAGTCTATTGTTGAGGCTGTAGATGACT
>JBBPBX010046640.1:4936-21586 GCA_038048925.1 Garcialebias charrua | reverse complement strand
ATAATCGATTAATCGGTCGATTATTTTTTCGATTCATCGATGAATCGGCAAAAAAAAAAAAAGAAAAACCGTACGGTAATTATCACCTCTTTATTCCAAAATTTGACTGACATATCAAATCGCACAAAAAACAGGTTGCTACTTGACTATTCTGTTAGTAAAATATTGAATAATTAAAAAATAAAAAGTTAGTCAAATAGCTTCAATAAAAAATAAATGTACACAAACATATATACAAATGTATGATTTATACCTGCATAATATGTAGTTACTTTGTAAAATGTGTTTGAGGAAGAAGAGTGTAACCTGGATTAAAGGTGTGGATTGTTTTACCATATTTTCTGGAATATAGGTCGCACCTGAATATAGGTCGCATTGTCCAATTACTGCCAAAGAATTGGAAAAATCCATATATAGTAGGGATGCACCGATAAATCGGCCGATCGATCGGCCCCGATTTCCTTATTTTGAGGAAATTGGCGATCGGACGATCGTTAAATGAGAAGCCGATTTTATCCACCGATCGCCGCAAAGGTCTGAAAATCAGCCGCTGTCCCTTTTTTCTCTGCTGTGAGAGAGGGGGAGGGGGCGCAGAGAGGGGGCTGACCATAGATATCTTATATAGACCGCCCACCAGGTCACGTCTGCACATGCACCCAAGTACACAGTCAACACCATAGATATCTATATATAATGTATGTCTATGGTCAACACAGGCAACCCGGAGCAGCCATGTTGTCTGTTTGGAAGTTGTACTATTTTAAAATGAGCAAAAGATCTCAACTTGTGTAAAGCCGAAGTAAGTCGTGGTGGAGCCACAACCAAAACCTTTAATACAACAACCCTTGTTCGCTATTTAAGAAATCGCCACGCAGCCAAGTGTGCAACGTTTGAAGCGAGCAACCAAGCTAATGCTAAGCTAAAGAAGCTAGCGCTATCAAAGAGCCAGTCGGTGGTTTTCACAGCTGCTGTTAGCTTTTATGAGCAACGAAAAGAGCAAAGCTTACCACGAGGAAAGTAATGGAGTTCATGGCATTAGACGACCAGCCCTTTTCAGTCGTTGAGGACAAAGGTTTTAGAAGCTTGATGCACGTTTCAGTACCGGAGATGTTGGGCCACGTTCTGAGAGACACCCGCAGCCTGCTAAAAGCTAATCCAAATACTCGCAGCTGTACAACAGACATCTGGACTTCTGATGTAAGTTTAATGTCCATGTTAAGTTTTATTGTACAGTTGATTGACGAACAATTCGAACGTCATCAAATACTCTTAACTGTGATCCCAGCCATCACTCAAACGGATTTTGGAGAGGCAAGCCAGCACAGACCGTGGTGTGGGTAAAGCCAAAACTACGTTGCTGGAGGTTGTTGTGAGAAGATTCATCAAAATTGAGCATGATGAGCCCCTGTACAGCTTGGCCACTACTCTGGATCCAAGGTAAGTAACTTTTAGCCTACTACTATATTTCAAGAAACATTTAAATTAAATTTAAAATAAACATTTGAAATAATAATGAATAATAATAATAATATTGAATAAATGTGTGGTCCCCTTTAAGGAGAGCTGACAAGGCAACCAGTTTCCTCTGTGGCTTTGACCAGAGGGTCTCGCAGTAAAATCACATATAAATAAATAATAATAATATGTTGTTAACTCGGGTTAAGGTTAACTCAGACCTTTAACCGGGTCGGGGAGGAGGTCCTGCCCCAAGTGGAGGAGTTTAAGTATCTCGGGATTAGGGTTGGGCATCGAGAATCGAGAATCGTTCGGAACCGGGACTAACTGTCCAGTTTTCCCGGAATCGTTCAAAATATTAATTTGCGATTCCTATTTTCGATGCTAGTTAGCCGACCGGAAGTAGCGCCGCCGAAAACCAACGAAGAAGAATCCACCGGAAGTGTGCATCTGTTATCGAAAGCGTACTAATTAATAAAATGACCAGTCAGGTCAGTGCAGCACTTGCAATAATTTTCTATCATGCAAAGGAGGGTGGAGAAGTAAAATAGTGTCCCGTCTTTGACGCGCTCCACCGGATTATTTTCGCTTCGTATCCGACCGGAAGTGCAGAGTGGTCCGTCTGCAAAACGCTCCGCCGGACTTTTCGCTAATCGCTACCTCTCGGCTCCATCAGGTAAATAAATAAACTACGTCTCATACCAACATTAAGGCAGCTAACAAGTTATACTCCGCTTAAAGCGGTAAGTCAGCTCAAATACAAACACGATGCTAACGTTAGCTCGTTTTTTTTTCTTAGACAAACGACCTGAAATGGCTTCAGTGTTCACCAGTGACTGTCCAAGGTAAAAACGTCAGTGTAACTGAATGAAGAATGCCACAAAACAGTTACAGAATATGTTGTGAAAAGCTTGCATCCCTTTTCAGATGTGGATTCAACTCCTGCCATGGATTGCACTTACATTGCACTCAAATCCAACACTTATTAACATTCTTAATCCATTTAAAGTTCTCTGTGTCTTTTAAAATGTCTTAATGTCTCTAGTTTTCAGTATTATAATTTCTGTTTATGTTCTCTTTCATTCCATTATGAGTGAATGTCACAGTTTGAAGAATTATTGAATAGGTTAGTTAGGCAATAACAACAGAGCTAATAATTGTACACATTCTCAGTCTTAAAAATGATTTAATAATCTCTTTTTACTGATAATACTGATAAACCTGTTGTTTGTTTAGGAACTTCCTGCAGTCTGTCCAGAAAGTCTCCACTGGAGGAGCTTTTTGCTGAGGAAGAGGCACAACATAATGTCACAGCTCCATGTCCATGAAGAAACAAATGAGAGGGCTGCAGATACCAGGACATCCCACCAGCCGTTCTGTCTGAGGATCCTGCTGCTGGTGGTGGAACCAGGTTAGCCCATCAGTGGGAGCTCAGTAACATGACTGCAGCATCAGACACTAGCTGGACAATATTACAGTATATGTATAATAATAATAATAATATATGTTGGTGAGTCCTCCATGTTGGCTCTAATCTGCCCTGTGAGAAATTCATAGTACTGTAAATGTAACAAAAAGAAAAAAGTTCATAGCATTAAATTCAAACAGAAGTTCAAATTATTTCATCCTGAAATAACTCTGGCTAACTACTGTAGCTTTTTTATAACATGGGAGTTAAACTCAAAGTAATCTCCTCAGATAAATAGTGTTACCATTATTTTTATATTAAAGTTTCTGTTAACTTATTATTTTTATATTTGATTGTTTCTGTTCAGTGCCCTGAGACAACTTCTGTTGTGACTTGGAGCTATACAGTATAAATAAACTGAACTGAATTGACATGTCTTTTTTTAACCCCGTCTTTTTTAACCCCGCCTACAAAAAGAATCGGAATCGAGAATCGAAAAGAATCGGAATCGAAACGAAGAATCGGAATCGGAACCGGAATCGCTCAAATTCAAACGATGCCCAACCCTACTCGGGATCTTGTTCACGAATGAGGGAAAACTGGAGCGTGAGATCGATAGGCGGATAGGTGCAGCATCCGCAGTGAAGCGGGCGCTGTACCGGTCTGTCGTGGTGAAGAGAGAGCTGAGTCAAAAGGCAAAGCTCTCAATTTACCGATCGATCTACGTTCCCACCCTCATCTATGGTCATGAGCTTTGGGTTGTGACCGAAAGAACGAGATCTCGGATACAAGCGGCTGAAATGAGTTTTCTCCGCAGGGTGTCTGGACTCTCCCTTAGAGATAGGGTGAGAAGCTCAGTCATCCGGGAGGGACTCGGAGTAGAGCCGCTGCTTCTCCACATCGAGAGGAGCCAGTTGAGGTGGCTCGGGCATCTGGTTAGGATGCCTCCTGGACGCCTCCCTGGTGAGGTGTTCCGGGCATGTCCCACCGGGAGGAGACCCAGAGGAAGACCCAGGACACGCTGGAGGGACTATGTTTCTCGGCTGGCCTGGGAACGCCTTGGGATTCCCCCGGAGGAGCTGCTCCAAGTGGCTGGGGAGAGGGAAGTCTGGGCCTCCCTACTTAGGCTGCTACCCCCGCGACCCGACCCCGGATAAGCGGAAGAAGATGGATGGATGGATGGATGGATGTTGTTAACTCTTAACAGTTTCCAATATTGTCACTTAAGAAATGAACAGTAACAGAGCAGCATTTTACACTGAAAACACTTCACCCTCCAACCCTCTAAAGGGCGTCTCCTTCAGCTTTAAAGGAGACCACATATAGGTCTTTAAAAATTTTACGTTATGTCTGTGTGCTATCTTGACAATATTAATTCATTTTAATACACAAAATAATTCTTAGATAATTAATTATACCCTTTTTAATTCTGCCATTTTTAACTTTCGTTTTGAACGACCGGTTTCTGATACAAGTTCTGAAGTCCACGCCCTTCAACGATCTGTTTACGCCCTCTGCACAGCCAGTATCTGTAATGTGTTGTTGTTTTAAAATTAGCTCTTTTTTTATTACTCATTTGACTTACTGTTAGTGCTAGCTTAAGATAACTTACCGAAACCCGTCTGAGCGCGCCGCAATTTGCTGCTCCTTTTAGCATTAGACCACCCGAATCCGATGCTAATGTTAGCTTGTTCCTCTTCCGGTGTTCGCCAGCTCCGCTCGTTGCACGCGGAGATTTTGGGAGTTATCGCTGTTCCAGTCAAGACAACACAAAGTTCACCAAGTGTCTCCCGTAAATTAATCCGTAAGGAGAAGGTCCTCGCTGCTGCGAGGCTGCTGCGAGGCTGTACAGTTGAAGCTCCGCTCCATCCGCCAGAAGAGGGTCCCGTTGCCACCGGTCCCTACTAGGGATGTGCCGATCAGGTTTTATGAAACCGATACCGATACCGATCACCTATGTGTGACGATCACCGATACCGATCACAATTACCGATCGCTTATATGTGTGCCGGTCACAAATACCGATCACCGATCACCGATCAGATGGATTGCCTGTAACTTATGAGTGCTGCTTCTGGCTACAAGATCTGAAAACTTTTCAGATCTTGTAGCCAGAAGCAGCACTCATGTTCTTTTCAGAACCATAAAATCACCATAATTCAGACAAAAACATATTTTTACTCATTTATTTCAGAGAACAAAGTAAATAAAAGTAATTATCAACTGCATTATCAAAGAAAAATGTTTACCTTACTAACTTTCAATGCTACTTAAAGCTACTTAAAGCTGCACTGTTGGCTGTTTTTACAAATGGCTTTATAAATACGTAAAGTATCATTATTATTATTATTTTTTAATAATTTCGTGCTTTTTTGAACAACTTCCTGCGGGAACCAGGAACCGTGGCGGTAATGCGCTTAATATGAGTTCGCCAACCGCCATTAAACTCTATAGAAGAAGAAGAAGAACCAGGAACCGGAAATACCGCCTCCGCCATTTTACATTCATTAGTTCCAGTCTCGGCACTCGGCAGTCGGCTTTTGGAGGACTGTTTCTCCCATAAGAGGATGCCTCATACGGATAAATTAACTGGAAACACTCCCTGAACTCTGTGAATGTCTCAGGACTGGAGCAGCAGCCGCGATCGCTCCGCCGAGCGCTCCCACAGCGCCGCGCGAGACCAGCAGCTCATGGTATGAGCTAAGGCTAACATGCTAAACCAGAGCTGCCGCAGACAGCCGGCTTTGTGCGATCAGAGGTTCCTGGAGCTCGCCTCGATGTCGGACTGGAAGCAGAAGATATCGGGGGACACCCAGCTAACTTGGAATAACAAAGCCGACAGCCTTTTTGAAGCCGCAGCTAAACTGGACTGCCCGTAACTGCGCAGCGGACTCGGTGGGGCTACTCGGTGGGGCTACATGCTAACAGGTGTTGCTAATGGCGGCGCTGGCAGACGGCTTTTGGTAAGTTATTAAAACGTATTAAAACATTTTAATGACGAATTAGGTTTGTTGTGTTGAAGGACTTCGTTGAACTTCCTCCACGAGGTACTTTTTCGTCGCACGTTTTGCAGTTAGCAAACTTCGCATCACAGGCTCTGTGATCGGTAATTGAAGGCAAAAGCCGATCACATACGCTTTAATGATTATCGACCGATTATGATCGGTGACCGATCGATCGGCACATCCCTAGTCCCTACGCCGGGGGTCTGCTCGTTTAATTTTTACCGGCTGCGCGTTGGGAGCGATCGCAAATACACTAAAAATTGAACTAAAACATAAAAATAACAATTATACTTTATTTATAAAGCCATTTAAAAAAAACACAGCTGCAACAAAGTGCTGTACACATGAAATTAAGAACATATAAACAAAAGATGAGATGAAATCATGAAAAACAACAGTCATGTGTTTAATACAGAAGTGGGTTGAGCCTAACCAGGGGTTGCTAGGTGAGGGGCTGGACTCAGGGTTGAGGTGGGTTGTCCTAGCGCTTGTGACGTCACAAGCGCGATTGATTTCAAAACGAAACCTATCTTATCACAGTAAAATAAATCTACTTAGAGTAAATAAACCACTGGGTGCATTTTTTTGGCCTTAGGACTGTTTTTTTATTAAGTAAATACTCAAACTTGAGTAAAAAAAAACATTAAAAAGTGAATTTTGTAGGGATGCACCGATCCACATTTTTTACTTCCGATACCGATTCCGATATCTGAGGTTTAGTATCGGCCGATACAGATCCGATCCGATATTGAAAAACAGCTTTAATTGAAACATTTCTTTCCTATTAAAAAAAAAACAGACATAAATGAACTACTGAATTGCATTTATTTTATAACTATGCACCAGTACAGCAATCTTAAATAAAATAACTGTTCACAAGCTTAGTCGAACACATAAAAAAAAATCTTTAAATTTAACTTGTTCAGTGAGTGCAATTAGGAATTCAAAATATTCTCTCTTATTTTTTTAAAGCAGTGATAACCATTGTAACCAAAGAAAATGGTTTAAAAAATCAAATGAGAAAAATATTAAACATTTTACAGACAGTATTTGTATTTATCCCAAGTATAACAACATTGGCTGCCCTACGGAGGGTGGGCCACAGGTAGGGCCAGGCTCCAGGGGCACCGGCCCTTGTTGGCCCCACCCCAGAACCACCCCTGCTGCTCAACAGAATTTGCCACTTGTCAAACATTTCCTTCAGGCTAGCTGCTATCGCTTCACTGGTGTGTGACCCACGAAAGTTTGTTGCGTTCAACATTGCGCTGTGTGGCACAAAACTCTCATCCAGCCAGTGTGCCGTTAAACTTAAAAGTGACACGGGGGAGACGTCGTTCCAAATGTCTGTCATGAAACTCATGGCTTTAACATCTTTTATCTCCTCCAATATGCGTTAGCACACTTTACCGTGCAGTTCAGGTAGAGCAGTTTCTGACAAATATTTTCTGCTCAGCGGAGGTGCGGCGCGCACACATCTCCAGGCTGTGACTTGCGCTTTGGTCCGCAGGCTGGAGCGCGTGCGCCGCGCGTGCACTCAGAGCACAGCTCGTGGAGGAGATGTGTGTGCGGCGCACACACATCTCCTCCACGAGCTGTCCCACAATAGGACAATATGGATCGCTATGGATCGAGTCCATTGTCACAGATACCCGATCTAGAACTTTGTTTAATATCGGGACCGATACCGATACTGGTATCGGATCGGTGCATCACTAGAAGTTTGCATGTGTGGTCCCTTTTGAGAGCTGACAAGGCAACCAGTTTCCTCTGTGGCTTTGACCAGAGGGTCTCGCAGTAAAATCACACAACACAGTGTTTTGTTAACAGATCAGAGGGCAGGTTTCTCTAAAGCTGACCAACGCTTACTTTAACTTTCCACAAAAAAAAAACTTTCAACAGAACACAGCGTTTTGTGCATACGTCCGAATATGGCAACACTACAGCAAGCCAAACGTAGTTAGCTTATAGCTTCGCTACTTAGCACTCGAAGAAAAGACTTCAACACCACTTATACACAGTTTTCAACACAAAAAAATAAAGATTAAATCGGACAACTCTGATTTTCTGCATTTAGCCGGTAAAAGACTGATCTCTATCGTAGGCTAAATTTCTATCGTTTCTACCGTGTACTGTTTATACCGCGCATCCCTAGTATATATACTAGGCATGTAACGGTACACGTGGGTGTACCGAACCGTTTCGGTACAGCACGTTCGGTTAGGTCCACCGACGTACCGTTTCGGTTATTTTTTCACTCATCAAACGTTTTTAACGGGGAATGCGCCCCGGAACTAAAATTCCTAGGCGAGTTTCAGCACGGCGCTATTATCTGCAGCACGCGTAGCATTAGCTTCTTGCTGCGGTCTCATGTTTTGGAACGTAAAAGCTGTGTGTGCACAAGAAGAAGAAAGCTGTGTGTGGACGTTGTTTCACGAAGACTGGTGCGGACGTGCAGAGCAGCGCTCAGATCTGCAGCTGCATCACGTTTTTTTTTTTCAACACGTCTAACTTGGTAACGGACTTGAAGCAACGTCATCCCAATGTGAATGTCTCTTCTACAAGCAAGAAAAGCAGCTTGTTGCAAACACCGCTAACAGCAGGATTTAAACGTCCTTCATCAGGTGAATCAGATCAGTCCAGATCAAGAACACAAGCTGTAGAAGTTTTTAAAGCTCTGGACTGAATGTTGTTGATGTGCACTGCAGGCTTTAAAGTTCGTGAGCCCCACTAAGACATCCATCACGTCAACACTTCAGACTGTTTTGAAGCTCCGCTCCAGAACCGAAAGTAAAAAAGTTCATCACTTTATGAAAAAACTGATGTTGTCAACAAGCCCTGGAGCTGATTAAAGCCCTGATGATGACCGAGAGATTTAACCACCTTATAACCGTTCAAGAAGAGGTATTGTTGTTTTATTAATATTATTATCTATATACCGGTAACTTTTTTAAATTTAAAGTTATAATCTTAGTAACTTTTTTTTTTTACCTCTTGTGTTTTATTTCCAGTCTGGGACAGTTAGCAGTTGACTTCTTCCTCTTCAGGGAAATCCACCACCTCCAGTAGAAGTGTGTGAACTCTGAACTTTTCCAGGGACACCCGAAACCGAAATGTGATTTTAGCGTACCATTACACCCCTAATATATACTGTACACACATATATCTATACATGCATGTGTATGTGTGTATATATATGTATGTATACGTATGGGCTCACCACCTGTGGGAGGGGCCAAAGGGGTCGGGTGCAATGTGAGATGGGTGGCGGCCGAGGGCGGGGACCCTGGCGGTCTGATCCTCGGCTACAGAAGCTGGCCATTGGGACATGGAATGTCACCTCTCTGGTGGGGAAGGAGCCTGAGCTAGTGTGTGAGGTTGAGAGGTTCCGACTAGAAATAGTCGGACTCACCTCAACGCATGGCTCTGGCTCTGGAACCAGTTTCCTTGAGAGGGGTTGGACACTCTTCCACTCTGGAGTTGCCCCTGGTGAGAGGCGCCGAGCAGGAGTGGGCATACTGGTTGCCCCCCATCTTGGTGCCTGTACGTTGGGGTTCACCCCGGTGAACGAGAGGGTAGCCTCCCTTCGCCTACGTGTGGGGGGACGGGCTCTGACTGTTGTTTGTGCCTATGCACCAAACGGCAGCTCAGACTACCCACCCTTTTTGGAGTCCTTGGAGGGGGTATTGGAGAGTGCGCCTCCTGGGGACTCCCTTGTTCTACTGGGGGACTTCAACGCTCACGTGGGCAATGACAGTGAGACCTGGAGGGGTGTGGTTGGGAGGAACGGCCCCCCTGATCTGAACCAGAGTGGTGTTCTGTTATTGGACTTCTGTGCTCGTCATGGATTGTCCATAACGAACACCATGTTTAAGCATAAGGGTGTCCATATGTGCTCTTGGCACCAGGACACCCTAGGTCGCAGTTCGATGATCGACTTTGTTGTCGTCTCATCTGATCTGCGGCCGCATGTCTTGGACACTCGGGTGAGGAGAGGGGCGGAGCTGTCTACTGACCACTACCTGGTGGTGAGTTTGCTCCGATGGTGGGGGAGGATGCCGGTCAGACCTGGCAGACCCAAACGTATCGTGAGGGTCTGCTGGGAACGTCTGGCAGAGTCTCCCGTAAGACGGAGCTTTAACTCCCACCTCCGGGAGAGCTTTGAACACGTTCCGAGGGAGGCGGGGGACATGGAGTCCGAGTGGACCGTGTTCCGCGCCTCTATTGTCGAGGCAGCTTATCGGAGCTGTGGCCGCAAGGTTGTTGGTGCCTGTCGAGGTGGCAACCCTCGAACCCGGTGGTGGACACCGGCAGTGAGGGATGCTGTCAGGCTGAAGAAGGAGTCCTATTGGGCCTTTTTGGCTTGTGGGACCCCGGAAGCAGCTGATAGGTACCGGCAGTCCAAGCGGCATGCGGCTCGGGTGGTTGCTGAGGCAAAAACTCGGGCGTGGGAGGAGTTCGGAGAGGCCATGGAGAATGACTTCCGTACGGCTTCGAGGCGATTCTGGTCCACCATCCGGCGTCTCAGGGGGGGAAAGAGGTACGAGACCAACACCATTTATGGTGGAGGTGGCGTGCTACTGACCTCAACTCGGGATGTTGTGAGTCGGTGGGCGGAATACTTCGAAGACCTCCTCAATCCTACTGGCACGTCTTCCACTGAGGAAGCAGAGCCTGGGGACTTTGGGTCGGGTTCTCCGATCTCTGGTGCTGAGGTCGCCGAGGTGGTTAAAAAGCTCCGCGGTGGCAAGGCTCCGGGGGTGGATGAGATTCGCCCGGAGTTCCTTAGGGCTCTGGATGTTGTAGGGTTGTGTTGGCTTACGCGACTCTGCAATATCGCGTGGACATCGGGGGAAGTTCCCTTGGATTGGCAGACTGGGGTGGTGGTTCCCCTATTTAAAAAGGGGGACCGTAGGGTGTGTTCCAACTATAGGGGGATCACACTCTTAAGCCTCCCTGGTAAGGTCTATTCAGGGGTTCTGGAGAGGAGGGTCCGTCGGATAGTCGAACCTCGGATTCAGGAGGAGCAGTGTGGTTTTCGTCCTGGTCGTGGAACACTGGACCAGCTCTACACCCTCAGCAGGGTCCTGGAGGGTGCGTGGGAGTTTGCCCAACCAGTTTACATGTGTTTTGTGGACTTGGAGAAGGCATTCGACCGCGTCCCTCGGGGGGTTCTGTGGGGGGTACTCCGGGAGTATGGGGTACCAGGCCCTTTGATAAGGGCTGTTAGGTCCCTGTACGACCGGTGTCAGAGCTTGGTCCGCATTGCCGGCAGTAAGTCAGGCTCGTTTCCGGTGAGAGTTGGACTCCGCCAAGGTTGCCCTTTGTCACCGATTCTGTTCATAACTTTTATGGACAGAATTTCTAGGCGCAGCCAAGGTGTTGAGAGGATCCGTTTTGGTGACCTTAGAATCGCTTCTCTGTTTTTTGCAGATGATGTGGTCCTACTGGCTTCATCAGTTCGTGATTTACAACTTTCACTGGAGCGGTTTGCAGCCGAGTGTGATGCGGCCGGGATGAGGATCAGTTCCTCCAAATCCGAGGCCATGGTCTTGAGCCGGAAAAGGGTAGCATGCCCTCTCCGGGTCGGGGAGGAGGTCCTGCCCCAAGTGGAGGAGTTTAAGTATCTCGGGATCTTGTTCACGAATGAGGGAAAACTGGAGCGTGAGATCGATAGGCGGATAGGTGCAGCGTCCGCAGTGAAGCGGGCGCTGTACCGGTCTGTCGTGGTGAAGAGAGAGCTGAGTCAAAAGGCAAAGCTCTCAATTTACCGATCGATCTACGTTCCCACCCTCATCTATGGTCATGAGCTTTGGGTTATGACCGAAAGAACAAGATCTCGGATACAAGCGGCTGAAATGAGTTTTCTCCGCAGGGTGGCTGGACTCTCCCTTAGAGATAGGGTGAGAAGCTCAGTCATCCGGGAGGGACTCGGAGTAGAGCCGCTGCTTCTCCACATCGAGAGGAGCCAGTTGAGGTGGCTCGGGCATCTGGTTAGGATGCCTCCTGGACGCCTCCCTGGTGAGGTGTTCCGGGCACGTCCCACCGGGAGGAGACCCAGAGGAAGACCCAGGACGCGCTGGAGGGACTATGTTTCTCGGCTGGCCTGGGAACGCCTTGGGATTCCCCCGGAGGAACTGCTCCAAGTGGCTGGGGAGAGGGAAGTCTGGGCCTCCCTACTTAGGCTGCTACCCCCGCGACCCGACCCCGGATAAGCGGAAGAAGATGGATGGATGGATGGATGGATATGTGTTTATATACATACAGTATGTATATAATATGTGTGTGTATATAGAATAGAAACAGCCTTTATTGTCTCACGGTAGGGCTGGGCCATATATCTTTCCCGGTAATACCGGTAAAAAAAAAGCTTGCCCAGGCAAAAAAGTGATATCATGATATGCTAATTTCATGACGTAATACGTCATGGCGCTCGACCCCCTTAACAACCGAGCGCTTCAAACGCCCAAACCGAACTGCGCACCCGCCCTCCACCAGTCTATACTGGCGTTACGCACAATACTAGCTAGCTAAAATGCTAAAAACAAACAACAAGCGTCTCAGCTTTGTTCCATCCAGCTCTAACGCAGGTACAGACAGCTCGTCCCCCCTCCCCCCTCTGAGCTGCGTGTGGCTGTGTCTCCCCAGCTCTAAACTGTCGGTACAAACACGTGCAGCTCAACTGTCTCTTGAGCTCCAGTCGGTCCACGAAGAGGCAGGTGATCAAAGGCAGTTCAGTCCAAAAAAAAAGAATCATTCCTGCATGAATAGATGACGCTGAAACACCAACAAGTTTCAGGGTCAGCTGATCACCTTGTTACAAGTCCTGGAAGTTATAGCTCATTTAAAGACAACATATATATTTTTTTAAAAGACATTTTGTTGCATGTTTCATTTATGTTCAACAGATCTTAAGCTTCATTTTATTTAGTTGCTTTAGGAAACTAAACCTGCACTTTAGTTTTTGTGGTGGATTTTGTTGATCTAGATTTTGTGCAGACTTTTTCAATCTAAATAACAGATCATTTTTATTTATTTATTTATAGACTTTTTATACAGTACTGCAATAGATTTAGCTATTTTTGTTCTTACAGAATTTATGTGTTGTTTCCATGTCAGTTTATCATCAATGATAACACCCAAAAACTTCACCTCACTCACTCTACAAATCACAGCACCCTCAATTTTAAATGGAACATCAACTGTTTTCTTTTTATTACTGAATATTTAATGATAGATCAAACCAAGTTTGTATTTTGACAAATTCTGTCTTCATCAACTCGAACATCTGTTCTAAAGATGTCCCGATCCGATCACGTGATCGGAAACCGGGTCCCGATCACGTGATTTCAGACTCGACTTGACTCGGGCGTTACACACCGATCAGGGATCGGATATACTGTATATGTGTATATTTATTCTAAACACAAACGGGAATATTATATTAACTGTATGTTGAGTTACAGAGTCAAATTGTCTCGGAACAAAACATGCACAATAGTTTTGCAGCAGTGCCTGCCGTAAAGCAGTGCCTGCCGTAAAGCGGTGACTGTCGTAAAAAAGAAGCGGAACGCGGCATTAACTTGAAGTGGAGGCAGCGATGTCTGTCGTGTGGAGATATTTTAAAGTGGATGACAAATGGAAAGTTCGTATTTCAAGAGAAGGTAAGGAAAAGGCTGCATTTAACACAACAAACCTGATTAGGCACATCAGAAACAAACACCCGACACAATACACAAGCCGTTTTCGCATTGGCCAGCCCTCCCCGGCTCTCCCAGCTTCTAACCCGGGTTCGGCGTATTCGCATTTACCTTTTCCGCCCGGGATCCACCCTTGTTCTGGAACCATCTCCACCGTGGTTCTTATCGGGCCGAGCCCCGTACGGACCCAGTTTCACGTCATGTACTGCTCACATTTGATTCGTTGTTTGCAGCAGGGGCGGGACTCATTCAAACAACCTCAGCGCGAGGGTTGAATTTCATTCAAATTTAACTACAGAAACGAGAAACCCCTAAAACAATTGTTAGCTGAATTAGTTTTTCTGAGTTAAATTTTTGTTAATAACTGATCACAAATCAGCTTATGTTACAACGTAAATAACAACGAAGCGCGGACCCATTTCCGCCTTTCAGCGCGACTTGAATGTCATTAAACAATAACTAAAACAATAACTAATATTGTCTAACTGTTGCGCGCAGCCAGGGTTTTAAAATATAACTAATAATCTCTAACTTCTACGTGCAGCTAAAATGTTAAGAGGAGTGATCCCTATATGGGTAAGGTGGACACCTGAAAATCCAGTCCGGAGTATAGCTCAGAGCGTTAATGCACTATCGTTTTGACCCGGAGAAGCGGGTTCGCTTCCCGCCTGGGACAAAGTTATTTTACTTTTTTTTTCTTTATTCACATTTTCTTTTAAATAAAAAGGAGTTTGTTTGGTTAACAAACTCCTTTTTATTTACTCCAAGAAAAAAAAAAAAGTAAAATAACTTTGTCCCAGGCGGGAAGCGAACCCGCTTCTCCGGGTCAAAACGATAGTGCATTAACGCTCTGAGCTATACTCCGGACTGGATTTTCAGGTGTCCACCTTACCCATATAGGGATCACTCCTCTTAACATTTTAGCTGCACGTAGAAGTTAGAGATTATTAGTTATATTTTAAAACCCTGGCTGCGCGCAACAGTTAGACAATATTAGTTATTGTTTAATGACATTCAGGTCGCGCTGAAAGGCGGAAATGGGTGTGCGCTTCGTGTTATTTACGTTGTAACATAAGCTGATTTGTGATCAGTTATTAACAAAAATTTAACTCAGAAACACTAATATATATATATCCAGCTAACAATTTTTTTTAGCGGAGTCTCCTCTCTTAAAACACGAACACTCCACCCACGTGAAGAGAGCACCCCACCCACTTCCAGAGAACTGCCCACCCACTTCAAGGCGGCTCTGCGGCAAATGCGTAATGAACGCGGGTGGCCCAGAGCCACCCAGGGGTGGCCCGGGCCATTGAGGGCTGGCCAATGCGAAAACGGCTAAAGTGGTTCAAGACATCTTTGGCTGTGTTGCCTGGAATGAGTTGATGGGGGAGATGATGGCCCCCAGAGACCATCTTATCGTCAGCAAACTGGTTGGTCCACTGTAATATACTTCTTAAACCCCCAGTATACTGTTCTTTGTGCCCAGCGCCGCTGGACTGGCGTGAGCTGCGCGCAGGCAGTTCATATTATACTCTGTGCAAGCGCAGCTCTCTGGAGTGCAGGCTACAGGACAAATTGAGGTCGCTGATTGGTCATTTGCTGACACGCGAGGCAGTTAATCAGCGTGCGCGCGTAGGCGTAGTAAAATTTGAGCTTGGCGCGTTCACGCCCGCGATCAAAGGCTTTTGCCGCGGCGCTCCCACGGCGCCGAGCGGCGTGAGGCAAAAGAAACAGGTATATTGGGGCCTTAAGTGGGGAAAACAGATTGTGACTCCTCAGACTGATGAAGACCTTCCGAAGACCTTCGGATGGAGAGCGAAACGTCTTTCAACAACAAAAACAAGAAGCTGTCCAGATGACTTGACTGAACAGTAACCGTGTTTCCATCTACAGTATTTTCAATTCGAATTTTGAGCGAATTTTTGAAATTTCGCAAAAATGTAAATAAAATTAATGCGAATCAGAAGTGTTTCCATCAACTGGCTTGAAGCGCATCCACCAGGCCACGCAAAGCGGCATTACGTCAGACGTCAGCGTCATTACGTCAGACGTCAGCGTTACGCATGTCTACAGTAAACAGGAAGTAGCGGTTGAAAACAGGACCCGACCACACATCTCGGCAAAATGGAGAGAATATTTCAGGTATGTGTTGCTATCGGGCAAGTTGTATTTATTCTGTCATGCCAACTAGTTTTAGCGATGTTACATGTTGTCCGGAGACGAAGTCACGTGACGTGAATGTTCGCTACGTCAGAACTGAGTCGGCAAATCTGTTTCCATCTCTCGTTTTGCGCATCGGCTCTGATTCGAAAAACCCAAAAACCACCTCAAGCGAGCGTATCAACTTTTTTGCGAATTAGAGGAAGTTAATTCGAATCGTGCCATTTCCATTCAGCATTTCTGATGCGATACTTCAAAATACTTCAAGAAACCTTGATGGAAACACGGCTATTGATGGACTCTTTAAGGTGCACCTAACAAAAAAGGGAGGTGTGAATTTATAAAGATACTTGAACAACCAGTTAAAGACTGAAAATGTATTTCTCAATGGGGTGAATGAACATTTGGAAGACAGCTAAAACTTTAATGCAGAGGTTAAGTGTTTGTTTAACCCAGAAACATAACTTGCAAGGAATAAGTTAAAAAAGTAATTATTTACTTTAAGTTTAGTCATTGTTGGTCTGGGCCCACCAATAAAGGGAAGTTGAGGGGTCATCTCCTGGTCCTTCTCTTGTTCCAGCAGGCTGGCTGAGCTGTCCTGCTTTAATGGGCCTGGGGTGCTGGATGTGGGAAGTTGGGGATCGAATAGAAGGATCCCACAATCCTTGGCTGCCCGAAGGACCCCGGGTACCTCCTGAACCCGGCTGTACCAACGCAACAGATGGGGGAGATGATACAGAGCGCTGGCAGCTTGAGCTTGGAGGGAACACTGAAGCAGAGGAACAAAAGAAGAACAAAATACTGAAGGAACTGACGTCTTTAGTGTTAATGGCTCACAACTGACCCATGTTTCATAAAAATAAAAAAAAGTGATTATGTGGTATGTATTATCCAAGTAAACATTGTTTTAAATGTTTTTTTTTTA
>JBBPBX010046639.1:11764-26509 GCA_038048925.1 Garcialebias charrua | reverse complement strand
CTTAGTGGGTCCACATTAGTGGGCCATTAACTGCCTTTTGTTATAAATATGCGTGCACACAACTCAGACACCCCCACCACACCAGACTGCACAAACTGCATTCCAATGTTTCCACCAGGTAAGTAAGACTCTGCTTGCACTTCCCCCCTTAGTCAGAAGAGAGGCCCTGACCTGAATTCACACATAACAGACCCTGAAGTTATCTCACAGTTGAACATTTTGGGACATCCACTGAACGGAAAGCTTTGTCTGCTCCAGAACAGTTTTATGCATAAAATTGTCTCATTCTGCTGTGCTGACTATCCTGTAACTTTGATGTTCTGTCAAATAAATTATTTTGCTTACAAGTACTGTCTCTCTCCTTGTCCTTGGCGCATGTATGTACGGTGCGTGCCGGCACATGCAGGTGGCCCATTGCTGTGTTCTAAAACATGCTTGACCTATTGTTGTCTGTCACCTGACGGACAGACACAGGTCACACGACATGAGGTCAACTGACGGACCGACACAGGTCACATGACCTGAGGTCAACTGATGGACCGACACAGGTCACATGACCTGAGGTCAACTGACTGACCGACACAGGTCACATGACCTGAGGTCAACTGACGGACCGACATAGGTCACACGACATGAAGTCAACTGATGGACCGACACTGGTCACACGACATGAGGTCAACTGACGGACCAACACGGGTCACTTGACCTGAGGTCAACTGACGGACCGACATAGGTCACACGACATGAAGTCAACTGACGGACCGACACAGGTCACACAGCATGAGGTCAACTGACGTACCAACACAGGTCACATGACCTGAGGTCAACTGACACAACGACACAGGTCACATGACATGAAGTCAACTGACGGACCAACACAGGTCACATGACCTGAGGTCAACTGACGGACCGACACAGGTCACACGACATGAGGTCAACTGACGGACCGACACAGGTCACATGACCTGAGGTCAACTGACGGACCGACAAAGGTCACATGACCTGAGGTCAACTGATTGACCGACACAGGTCACATGACCTGAGGTCAAGTGACGGACAGACATAGGTTACATGGCATGAGGTCAACTGACGAACCGACACTGGTCACACGACATGAGGTCAACTGACGGACCAACACGGGTCACTTGACCTGAGGTCAACTGACGGACCGACATAGGTCACACAACATGAAGTCAACTGATGGAACGACACTGGTCACTCGACATGAGTTCAACTGACGGACCGACACAGGTCACACGGCATGAGGTCAACTGACGTACCGACACAGGTCACACGGCATGAGGTCAACTGACGTACCGACACAGGTCACATGACCTGAGGTCAACTGACGGACCGACACAGGTCACATGACCTAAGGTCAACTGACTGACCGACACAGGTCACATGACCTGAGGTCAACTGACGGACCGACATAGGTCACACGACATGAAGTCAACTGATGGACCGACACTGGTCACTCGACATGAGGTCAACTGACGGACCGACACAGGTCACACGGCATGAGGTCAACTGACGTACCGACACAGGTCACATGACCTGAGGTCAACTGATGGACCGACACAGGTCACATGACCTGAGGTCAACTGACTGACCGACACAGGTCACATGACCTGAGGTCAAGTGACGGACTGACACAGGTCACATGACCTGAGGTGAACTGATGGACCAACACAGGTCACATGACCTGAGGTCAAGTGACGGACCAACACAGGTCACATGACCTAAGGTCAAGTGACGGACCAGCACAGGTCACACAACATGAAGTCAACTGACGGACCAACACAGGTCACATGACATGAGGTCAACTGAGGGACCGACACAGGTCACATGACCTGAGGTCAAGTGACGGACTGACACAGGTCACATGACCTGAGGTGAACTGACGGACCAACACAGGTCACATGACCTGAGGTCAAGTGACGGACCAACACAGGTCACATGACCTAAGGTCAAGTGACGGACCAGCACAGGTCACACAACATGAAGTCAACTGACGGACCAACACAGGTCACATGACATGAGGTCAACTGAGGGACCGACACAGGTCATATGACCTGAGGTCAACTGACGTACCGACACAGGTCACATGACCTGAGGTCAACTGATGGACCGACACAGGTCACATGACCTGAGGTCAACTGACTGACCGACACAGGTCACATGGCATGAGGTCAACTGACGTACCGACACAGGTCACACGGCATGAGGTCAACTGACGTACCGACACAGGTCACATGACCTGAGGTCAACTGATGGACCGACACAGGTCACATGACCTGAGGTCAACTGACTGACCGACACAGGTCACATGATGGACTGACACAGGTCACATGACCTGAGGTGAACTGACGGACCAACACAGGTCACATGACCTGAGGTCAAGTGACGGACCAACACAGGTCACATGACCTAAGGTCAAGTGACGGACCAGCACAGGTCACACAACATGAAGTCAACTGACGGACCAACATAGGTCACATGACCTGAGGTCAAGTGACGGACCAACATATGTAGCCCACTGAAAGGGACCGGGGGATTTAGAAGCCAAGTTCACTTGCGCAAAAAAGCGCAGCCTTAGTCAAATTAGTGTGCCCCCTCCTGTGGTGCGCCAGTAATGGCCTTATTTACAAAACAAAAGCGCCTGTTAACAGCTCATTATAGGATGTTAGCTAAAATCCTTCGGGTCACTCGACCCGTCTCTGGGTTCCAAAGGTAGAAATGTTGAATGACCCTTCTCTGGGACTTCTAGTGTTAAACTTTTGCTGTTTGTTTTTAAATGCCTGAACAACCTTGCCCCACCATATCTGTCTGAGCTGCTTCAGCCCTACTGCCCTCCCCGATCTCTAAGATCAGCTGATCAGTTGCTGCTGACAGTGCCCAAAACTAGGCTGAAGTTCAGAGGTGACAGAGCGTTTTCTGTCGCTGCTCCCATGGTTGTGGAACAATAGGCTATATGCCACGGGTAGTGGTGACGTACTTCCGTTAAAATGTAACTCGTACGCTTCACTTCCGGCTCTCATCTACTGCTGGTGTTGTTAGCGGTAGCTTCTAGAACTAGACCATGTAAAAGACACAAAAGGTAAATTATCTGCGAGCTACTGGTACAACAAGAGAGATTTGTTGTGTGCCGTTGTGTCCAGTGAATAGCAGGGACAATAGAGCGCTTAGTTTTTTATATTTTAATGCCAGAGTTCGTGGCTAACCGAGTTAGCCTTAAAGCTAACACTCGGTTGTAGCCGGCGTTTTAAACCTCAGAATATTCAAGAGCCAGCATCAAACAGTGGTTAAAAAGGAGCTGTACCTGCATTGTTCCAGTGGAATAATTCTCCCTTCCACTTCCATGACCGGGGCTTTGGGAGAAGCAGCAGAGAGGACAGCGAGGAGGAGGAGAACACAACAACAGCAGCTGCAGCTCAGTAAGAAACACGATTATCACTCGACTCCACACCCTGCACTTGTAGATTTAATGTTGGAGTCATGATGAGTGATTTAATAAAAGTTTGTAACTACATACTTTTAAAATAATATTCAGATTTTAACATATGTTTTCTAATCTGTAAATATGTTTGTAAACTCTTAGTAACTTCAGGGCTGTTACACCTCTGAAATATTCTCTGCTGTTTCCTTTAATATGAAACCAGAACTGTTTCACTCCAATTAAACATTTAATTTCCTGAGATGTAATTAATTTATTTTAAAGCATAACTCTCATAAAGAGTTCTCCGTTTGGTTTTTTACTTGTAGGTAAATATGAACACTTGTTTTTTTTCCAGGTTTGCATCATCTGACCTCCTGATGTGTTTCTGGTTTCTGGCCCATGACTGCTCTGCCATTCATGGTCGGTGTTCACCAAGAACTGAGAGGAACTCCCCATCAAGTTCAACTTGTGTTTATTTGTCTTATACAGGTTAACACAGAGTTAACAGTACAATGAAGTGCTCAGGATGAGAAGAGCAGATTTGACTTGCTAAAAATCAAAGAACAAACTACTGTATACTAAAAGCATGCACAGTGAAAAAGTAATTATAATATTCACAAAGTCCTGAAGAGAGACGGATATAACAATGCAGCAGGATGAATTTGAATGAACTACTGCAAGTATTTCAAGCTAGTAATATAAGCTAACATGCACATAAAGTTTTAAATATATATATATATAAATATATACACATACAGTATATATAATAATATATTATTATTATATATGTATATATATTATATATATATATATATTTAAAACTTTATGTGCATATATATGTATGCACATAATCAACATTACACAGGTTGTGTGACAGGTTATTGCACAAGTAGTGACATTGAGATTTAATTATTAGTTATTACCAGTTGTTCAGTGTTATTTATTGATTATTTAACCACACCACCCCGTCAACTCATACCCTGCAGCCCGTTGAGTTCTTCCTGTTCTTAAATGACCTTGACCTTGGATCAAAGCAACGGGACCTTGCTGACCCGTACGGTGTCCATCAGTCCACGGTCAGACGGATTTTCACAGCAACTTTTTATTGACAGTACTCGGCTCTACCTGAAGAGCAGATACATAAAAATCTACCTGCAGACTTCAAGGACTACCCTGACACTACAGTCACACTACTTACTACTTGTAAGAAAATAAAATGTTCAAAACATTCTGACTTTTGTCTTCATTGATGTATTATCACCCAAAAAAAATGTGTACTGTATTTTGGTTTAAGACAGGCTTAGAGTCCAGTTTTAGCCATTTTATTAAAAAGAAATTTGATGATGATGTTACATTACTGTACAAAACGTATGAGTCAAGCTAAATGAGGCACAATATTTAAATTGTATTATTATTATTACATCTTCTGACTAACTCTTTATCTTAAATCTTTTTTTTCTTCTTCCGGCTCTCGACAAAGCAAGTCGCATATCTTTTTGCTCCTTCCCTCCCTAAGTTTTTCCTCCTCCCTGCTTGCTTTTTTTTGTCTCGTCTGACTCTTCAGTGCTCACTCGAACCAATTTGCGATGGATTTAATAAATTGGGCTGTTTCTTCAATAGATAAGATTTTTTCCACGAAGCGGACCGTGCCAGGAGAAGCGGTCTGCCCCTCTGACACACACGCGGTTGGATACATGATGGACTCATGGGGACAGTGGCAGCCTATGTGTATGACCGTGTTGACTGTCGAAGACGTGGAAGATTTGTGGATTATTGGCCTATTGGTAGCAGCTGCTCTGTTTTTTGGCGTCGGCGGAGCTGTCTGTTACCTGAAGCTGAGGAGAGCTTCGGCGGCTATCAGCGCGCTGGCGAAACTCCCTGATCAGCAAGATTCTCTGATCCGAGCCGTGAGCTCCTCATCCCAGCTGTTGTATGAGCTCAATCGCACGTTGGGAGCGGCGGACTGCCGCGGACCTGCTGGGCGCTTTGGAACTCGTTTGCAGCCGCCCGGGCTCCATCAGGGCACGGATGGGGGTTCATAGAATCGGAACCTCATATGATTTGGAATTTTGGCCCTGAAACAGCGTCTGGACTTGGAAGGCTGCAGTGAAAAAGAACATTGTGGTCTGAATTGGAACAAACAAAGAGACTATCTAATCTGGTTTCTGCACATGTCCTTGAAAAGAGGCCTGTTTGGAAACTTTTCTCCTGGAGCGTAGAGCTGGAGTGTCACTGCTGACCTCACCCGCCCTCCCCCCCCCAGAGATCTCTGTGTGTGCCTCGGATAACGCCCAGCTGCACAACTGCTGAACTGTGTTCTCTGAAGTTACTCGCAGACTCTATATCTCCTTGCATGTCGTCAAAACTGCAACAATGTCTCGTGTGGTTGTGCTTCTGCTGATAGAGTTTTTGGGACTTTATCATGGAGTGTCTTCAGGCAATCTTTGATAAATTCTTTTTTTGAATATCACAAATGATACCTATTGTGTTTTTCCTTTTTCCATATCTGTTTTGCTCTCATTCAGGATGGATGAGAGATGGCCGCGCTGACGAACATACATATGTTTTGAATATATATGTTTTGAATTGCTGCAGCTTAACATTCTCTACCCCTCCTCTGGATGACTGTGTTTACATGATCACGTTGTATTGGTTTACTGGTGCAATGTTAATAAAAAATCTCTTATCTCTCTTATCTCTTATCTCTAACTCCCAGCTTCCTCTACTGCTTTTGGAGATTTAAAAACATGTAATCAGTCAGATTCCAGTGCCTCAGTGGAACAACTTGTTTGTATTTGGTGTTTGGATCCAATCTCAGCTCCTCACTGCTTCCCTCATGTTTGAGCTGTAGCGGTGGTGTCTTCCCACGTCTCACAAACATCTAGGCTGGACCAGGGGTTCCCTCATCATCACCAACACCTGCCGTGTCCTGTGCAGTGAAAGAAAACATCTCTTATTAAGGCCTGCTACAAACAGTGATTTAACAGGTTTGACTTCAGCTCAACTTTTGTAAACAAACTTGAATTAAAATAACTTTTGTTTCTAAATCTGCTCTAAATCTCCTGCCTCCTTGTTTGAAACTGAACTGTCAGGTGGCTTTGACTCAAACAGTGGGGCTTCTGGCTCTTCCTCATGGACTGTAAACACTCAGCCCTAACTGACTTCTCCTGCCTCCTTGTTTGAAACTAACATTTGTGTTAATAAGAAAACATTGTACAGACAAAACACGTTTACTCAACAGATTAGCAAGGCTAACTATGTTAGCTGTGTTAGCCTACGAGGCAGTTTGGTGAACTGAAAACAAATACCGACTTACCTTCATATTTATTTATGTAGTTGGACACAAAGCTTAAATCCTTTATCCTTCTTAGATGTGGGCGCTTTAGAGAAGGTCTGAATTATTCTGTAGACATTATTAACAGTGACTGTCGGCAAGTCCTGCAGAGATCTCGTGAAGAACGCCATCGCTAACACCGTGTTGACTGCAAACCGGAAGTGCGTCTTACGGGTTAAGAATGCGGAAGTGCTGGAACGGAAGTCCGTGGCATATAGGCTATTTGCCACTGAGTGTCAGACAGGCCTCCTCTCTTCCTGTTTTTAAATCCCTTTTAAAAACACACTTTTATACCTTGGCTTTTAACACGTGATCTTGTTCTTTTATGGCATTTTAACCCACCTGCAGTGAGACTGGTATATGTATTTTTATTTTTGTATGCTGCTTTTGTTTTTGTTTTTTTATCTTTTTAGTTAGCTATCTTTTGTTTTACTGTACAGCACTTTGGCTAACCCTGCAGTTTTTAAAATGTGCTATATAAATAAAGCTGATTGATTGATTGATTAATATAAATGAAAATGTTTGTGAAGTTTACATTAGAAGCAAACAATGACAGATCTCACAGACTCCAGGGGCTGCACAGACAGAGGGACGGTGGCGCTGGAGAGATTACAGAAAAAGAAGAGGGGGGCTGTTGATGTGACGGGAGGATGCTGTTCTTGTTCAGCTTGGCAGGCTGAGGTTGAGCGATGCTGCAGGCTGACTTTCCCATATGTCACTGCTGCTACCTCGGGCCCAGCTGTGAGGAGCGAGGGGTGGGTGTGACAACATCCATAACTGTGTGCGCTAGTGTGTGTGTGTGTGTGCTAACTAGAGCGGGGAAGAAAGTTTGTGTGAGAATTAAAGAGTATCAAAGAAGCGACAGTGTGACTGCAGGAAACAGAGGGAAACCAATCCATTATGTCCAAACTGGCAGGTGCTCCAACTAGGGGGGCAGGAAAAATCGATTTTTTTAAATCAAGATTCTTAGTCCTGGTGATTCAGAATTGATTCTAAAAGCCCCAAAATCGATTTTTTTTTTATATATTAAAATCTAAAAAATAAAGAAAATAAAACCATATCTCATAGTATATGAAAGAATACATAAAATGAAAGGTGGCAGAAAGAAGAAGAAATCTGACCCGAACCAGTGACCTCCAGGACCCGATAAGGATAAAGCGGGTAAAGATGATGGATAGATGGCTTTTGTTGAAAAGATTTACCAAACAAATCTTTTAAACAAAATCCATCCATACACATTTGAAACATGGATGAATGCAATATGATTTTGAAGTCTATTTTATTTTGAGTTAAATGTTTATGCAATACAGTAGGCTGAAATCTTTGTTTACGTTTGTATTTTGAATTATTTGTGATGGACTGGAGACATGTCCAGGGTGTCCCCTGCCTCTCGCACAGTGACTGCTGGATATAGGCACCAGTGACCTCCAGGACCCGATTAAAGCTGCTGCATTCTATTCATATACCCATCTGCTGTATTTATACTGTATTATTTGACATTATTAATGTTTGCTACAAGCATACATTATTGTTTTAAATAAATGTTTTATTTGTTTACATTATTGTTTAATCTTTTCATGATTTCAATTGAAAATAGTTTCAGAATCGAAAATCGATTCTGAATCGAAAATCGATCCTGGAATGAAAATCGTTTTATCGAAAATCGATTTTTAATCGAATCGGTGCATCTAAAATTGGAATCGAATCGATTCTCCAGACACTGAGAGATTCGCACCCCTAGATCCAACACTGTTGGGCGTTTAACACCAGCTCACACTGAAAACACAGAAAACACAAAAAGTTGGCCACGTCCCTGCAAAAAGACAAGAATTAATTTTACCGCAAGACCAAAACACGCACGTTTGTCTGCAGCACGAACTAGCCAGAGGTCTGTCCGTTTGTCCTTGGAGCTAAGGACACAGATGTTCCTCCTGCTGACCACAAACAGCTGGAGAGTTTTTCCACAAACAAAAATGGATCCCACTCGTATAGGAAAGCCCCGACACATTTCTCACCACCCCTCGTGTTGGAGTTTTAGACTAAGATCATCTCACGAAGACAAAAGATGAAGTTTCTTACGACACGCCTGGAAAATGTATTTTAACAAAACCTCATGTTCTCCGTTAGTGCTTGAAGTACGTGTTATGCAAGACCATCAGCTACTACCACCCCAAGCTTTACCTCAGTATTTGTACATGTTACTGAGAGAAAGACATATTTGTGATGGCAAGGAAAACTTGGCCGTGGTATAGATGATTACTTTCTACACGTTTAAAAGAATACGCCAACAAAACGATGCAAATGAGCACGCTAACATCAAACTGCAATGCTTTATTTCTTTAAATAAACAGTGTACCTGCAGATTATGGCGAATTGGAAGACAGAGAGAAAAGTGATTAAAACCAGAAGTTTTGCCAAGTGTTTATAACCTGAGAGCAGAAAATAAACCCCCAAACTCTCGGTGTTAGCAGAGTTTGGTTCTAGCTGCAGAGGACTGCATGAGATCTGTTTAACTGAGCAGGACCCCACCAAGTACAATTCGTCTTAATAAATATGATAAACAGCTAAAGATTGCTTTTAAGGTCATGGAAATCCAGCAGAGGCTCCTGGCAGGGCGGCAGGAGACAAATTAGAGCCTGTTTCCCTCTTCTCCTGGTGCCTCAGAGGCACTGAAGAAGAAAAACTTTAAAAACCACCACCGGGTCAGACGAGTTCAACAAAATGTTGAAACAAAAGTCTTTTAAACTCTTGTATGTTCAGGATGACCTCATGAAAAATTGTTTTGTTACTGAGTGATGGACAAAAACCGACACATTCATGTTAACATTGGCTCAAGGGTTCAAGTCAGCAGTCTCTAAAATAATCAACTTTTCTCTTCTCTTTCTGTCCCTGACCACAATCACTAAATTAACCTGTCCAACTCCCACACAACCACCTGAATGTGTTCTGGACACACATCTGGACTGGAGACACACACATCTGGTCTGGAGACTTGTACATTGTTTGAAGACACACTCCTGGTCTGAACACACACTTGGTCTGAGCACACACATCTGGTCTGAGAACACACACCTGTTCTGGAGACACACCAGGTCTGGAGACACACATCTGGTTTGAACACATACACCTGATCTAGAGACACACACATCTGGTCTGGAGACACACACATCTGGTCTGGAGACACATACACACCTGGTCTGGAGACACACACATCTGGTCTGGAGACACACACATCTGGTCTGGAGACACACCAGGTCTGTAGACACACATCTGGTTTGAACGCATACACCTGGTCTAGAGACACACATCTGGTTTGAACACATACACCTGTTCTAGAGACACACATCTGGTTTGAACACACACAACTGGTCTGGAGACACACATAACTGGTGTGGAGACACACACATCTGGTCTGGAGACACACACATCTGGTCTGGAGACACACCAGGTCTGGAGACACACATCTGGTTTGAACACATACACCTGGTCTAGAGACACACATCTGGTTTGAAGACATACACCTGGTCTAGAGACACACATCTGGTTTGAACACATACACCTGGTCTAGAGACACACATCTGGTTTGAACACATACACCTGGTCTAGAGACACACATCTGGTTTGAACACATACACCTGGTCTAGAGACACACATCTGGTTTGAACACATACACCTGGTCTAGAGACACACATCTGGTTTGAACACATACACCTGGTCTAGAGACACACATCTGGTTTGAAGACATACACCTGGTCTAGAGACACACATCGGGTTTGAACACATACACCTGGTCTAGAGACACACATCTGGTCTGAGCACACACACCTGTTCTGGAGACACACCAGGTCTGGAGACACACATCTGGTTTGAACACACACACCTGGTTTGAACACATACACCTGATCTAGAGACACACACATCTGGTCTGGAGACACACACATCTGGTCTGGAGACACATACACACCTGGTCTGGAGACACACACATCTGGTCTGGAGACACACACATCTGGTCTGGAGACACACCAGGTCTGTAGACACACATCTGGTTTGAACGCATACACCTGGTCTAGAGACACACATCTGGTTTGAACACATACACCTGTTCGAGAGAGACACATCTGGTTTGAACACACACATCTGGTCTGGAGACACACACATCTGGTCTGGAGACACACCAGGTCTGTAGACACACATCTGGTTTGAACACATACACCTGTTCTAGAGACACACATCTGGTTTGAACACATACACCTGTTCTAGAGACACACATCTGGTTTGAACACACACAACTGGTCTGGAGACACACATAACTGGTGTGGAGACACACACATCTGGTCTGGAGACACACACATCTGGTCTGGAGACACACCAGGTCTGGAGACACACATCTGGTTTGAACACATACACCTGGTCTAGAGACACACATCTGGTTTGAAGACATACACCTGGTCTAGAGACACACATCTGGTTTGAACACATACACCTGGTCTAGAGACACACATCTGGTTTGAACACATACACCTGGTCTAGAGACACACATCTGGTTTGAACACATACACCTGGTCTAGAGACACACATCTGGTTTGAAGACATACACCTGGTCTAGAGACACACATCGGGTTTGAACACATACACCTGGTCTAGAGACACACATCTGGTCTGAGCACACACACCTGTTCTGGAGACACACCAGGTCTGGAGACACACATCTGGTTTGAACACACACACCTGGTTTGAACACATACACCTGGTCTAGAGACACACATCTGGTCTGGAGACAGACACATCTGGTCTGGAGACACACACACACCTGGTCTGGAGACACACACATCTGGTCTGGAGACACACACATCTGGTCTGGAGACACACCAGGTCTGGAGACACACATCTGGTTTGAACACATACACCTGGTCTAGAGACACACATCGGGTTTGAATACACACACACCTGGTTTGAACACATACACCTGGTCTAGAGACACACATCTGGTCTGGAGACACACACATCTGGTCTGGAGACACACACACACCTGGTCTGGAGACACACACACATCTGGTCTGGAGACACACACACATCTGGTCTGGAGACACACCAGGTCTGGAGACACACATCTGGTTTGAACACACCTGGTCTAGAGACACACATCTGGTTTGAACACATACACCTGGTCTAGAGACACACATCTGGTTTGAACACATACACCTGGTCTAGAGACACACATCTGGTTTGAACACATACACCTGCTCTAGAGACACACATCTGGTTTGGAGACACACACACCTGGTCTAGAGACACACATCTGGTCTGGAGACACACACATCTGGTCTGGAGACACACACATCTGGTTTGGAGACACACACACCTGGTCTGGAGACACCCACATCTGGTCAGGAGACACACACACACTTGGTCTGGAGACAGATGTTTATACATATGCACTCTTTGTTATTTCAACACCTGTCTTTGGATGATGTTTTCAACATCCCTCTTTCAGTTTTTAATTTTTTATTTGTCTTGTTTGTGTTTTTCTAGTTTAATATCTAGATGGTGTAGTGGTTAGGGCGTTTGACTTGGGACCCGAAGGACGCGGGTTCGCGTCCCGGCCACTACACACCTTGGGGTGTCTATGAGTGCACACCTATTTCTCCAGCTCCCCGAGCGCTTTCTATGGCTGCTCACTGCACCACCTGGTAGGTGGTTGGGTTAAATGCAGAGACGAATTTCGTCTGTGTATGGGAAACATACGCAGATGACAAGAATAGACAATTATTATTATTATTATTAAATACAGTTTCAAGAAAAAAAATCCTTGTGGTCCAGAACTGAACGTAAAGTGATAATGAAGATAATCACAGCTCATGTTTGTTGTTAGTGTTTTCTTTTATGCATCTGTTTGCAGCTGTACGTGATGTTGGGGCTTTTTCAAGCTCTGCTACAGATTTCATCACATTTATCTTTGAATTTAGATGTTGGGGACGAGCTGGAGGGAGGAGCATTTAATCTGGGATGAATTAATGATTTCAAAAGGCCACACCATGAACCAAACCTTCGTTCCTCTGCAGGGAGTGAAACATGTGTTTAATGTGTGTAAATCATGTGTTGGCTCTTTAAGGCATGGTGGTGGTGACACACATGAGATCATCCAGTGCTGCTGGAGTTCTGCCACCGTCATGGTTCAACTTCTGAGTGTCTTTAAAAACAGACAGGGCTGATGGCCCCCGTCGGTTTTCTTACGTAACCCAGCTGGAGGAGAGACTCCCGACCTGGGGAGGAGGTAATAAACCTCTGTCAGCTCAAACTAATGCAGGAGGAGGTGAGGAGGAGCAGGATGAGGTGAGGAGGAGCAGGATGAGGTGAGGAGGAGCAGGATGAGGTGAGGAGGAGCAGGATGAGAGAAGGACGTCACCCAGACATGATGATCAACTTTTCTGCTCCCTGCAGGAGACAACAAAGAACTGCTGCTGGATCAACGAGGACACTGCCGGTGTTACACCAAATTCTGTGACCACAGGGGGCGACGGCGTACATTCCTCTGTGATACTGGCTATTTGAGGGTCCCATGTTATGTTAAATGCCCCAGATTGTAGTGAGGAGGTGGCAGAACTCCAAAACTAATGAACTGTGATAATATTGATGTGAAATTATAGTAAGGTTAGGGTATTAAAAGAAGGTATTAGAATATTAGAAGCCGTTTTGAACCCAATCTCCCTCCCAACAAAGCCATGGAAACATTTATTAATCATTTACAGATTTATTAAAGGGCTATTTTGGGTTTAAATGTTTAAACAACAGCAATTGAATGCAATGGTCCCAGAGGAATGTACTGTCCGCAGTCGCCCCCTGTGGTCACAGAATTTGATAAGTCACAGAATTTGGTGTAACACCTGGAACTAAATGCAGATGATGGAAGATTTACAAACAACTTGATGAAAATGTAAAAATAAATAGTTTGTAAATTAACACTAAATGAATGTTCTAGTTTCAGCATCAGAGCTTCTGTAGAAAAATGTAATTATAAAGTAAATTAACGTTTGTTGAGGCAACTGATGTGCAAAACATTTAAACTGTCTCGAAACGTTCCGCTCCTCGTTAAATGTCACTTATTTTTATTCCTTAGTCTTTTTTTAAGTTGATTAAACTGAATTAAATTAGCAATTATTAAAATTTTACATTTCAATTTGTAACTCTGTGCAGTTGAAATAAAAGTGATTTTTTTTTCTTTTCTGATTGTAGATTAATTTTTGTTAAAAAAATAAATTAAACACCTTGATGGTAAAAGCAGAGATGCTCTAGCTGCTCTCTAATAAAACAACGTTAGATTCTCTGAACGTTTGGACTCATTTCTGTTTCAACTTTGTCATTTTTAAACTGTTTTCAATTATTTACCTTTATTTCTTTATCCTGATGAAAAGACACAGAGATTTCATCACATTCGTAAAAAATATTGTTCTCTTTGAAATCTACTTCGGCTTCATGTGCACCTTTTAGCCACTGTTCTGTGAGATAAGTTTTTGTTTTGCTGCTCTTAGCTTTGACTTTGTGTTCTGCTGGCTTTAACATTTAGCATCTGCATTGCAAATTTGCGATTGCAGGTTAAGTTTAGCTCATTTTAGCTTTAGTTCAGTTGTTTTAACTAACTCAGGTTCAGCTTATTCAACAGATTTCGGCTGCCATTCTTGTATTGGAGTCTAACTCAAGATGCTACAACAGATGAACATTAGCAGACGCAAAAATGTCTAACTTGGACTGTTCCACTGAAATTTTGCTCAAATTTGTGCTGGTAGTAGCTGAGAGTCATAACAACATGTACTCAGAGCACTAACAGAAAATGTGACATATTTGCTTATAATTGGGGTGCATTAAAAGTTGAGTAATTAGCTCCCTTTTAAAATTTGTTTAATAATATGTTTGTAAAAGATGAAGTGGAGCCTCTTCAGCTGATTTTTTTCTCTTTCAGCTAGTATACATATAT
>JBBPBX010046639.1:0-11703 GCA_038048925.1 Garcialebias charrua | reverse complement strand
TTTTGCTTGTTTGTTTGTAAAGCTGCACAATGACAAACTTCATTCCAGGAATCTAAAAAAGTTAAGTCTGGTCGTCTGGACCTCTGAGACTTAACTCTTTTAGATTTTTCTACCTGGATTATTGATCATGCATCAGGATATTTATTCCAGGAAGTATAACATGAGCACACACCCGGGCCGTTCCTAAAAGCTCGTATAAAACAGTAAATTAAACTCAAATGTATTCAGCGCACATTCACACAAGACAAACTGTTGGATTCGTCTCAACAGACTCACTCAGATCCAGAGCAGATTTAAAAAGTAGCTGCTCTGAAAACGTGCGCACTAAAAATACTTTTCTAGTCATAAACGTGATCAAAGACGACACTTTCTGCTCCTTCAAGCTGTTTCTGAGCAGCTTCATGTTTCTGCAGAGAACACACTGGAACAAATTTACCAACAATCAGGGCTCACAGCTCAGTGAGATTCTGAATAATAATCCAAGAAACAAACTGAAACAAAGGCCACAAAACAATAACTGTCCTCCCAGTGGTTTTACAGACGGCGTGCTGTGCGTCATCAGTTTTTATTTCACTGAGATTTTTTAAGAAAATGTACACAGAGTACACAGTGTTGAAGTATTTCTCACTTAGACAGCACATCTTTCATGTTTCACGTTGCTGTGTTCATTCGTGCCCATCTGCTCATACAGACTCGTGTTCGTGCTGCTGTTTGGAGTGATGTTTTTCTATGATATTGGTGCTTAGTGTATTTCTTTTAAGTTGGATGTTTTTCTTAGTTCATATATTATATGTTATTACTGTTCTTATCTTAATTTGTATTGTTGGATGTAACTGGGGCCCTGTGTACATAATCTCGTTTCATCACATGTATGCGGTGCAAATGACAATAAAGATTCTCTGACGCTGACATCTTCATAGTACAGGTAGTCCTCGACTTACGACGGAGTTCCGTTCCTACCCTCCGTCGTAAAGCAAATTTCGACGTAACTCGGAACATACATCCAAACTGCACCTTATACAGATAGTCCTCGGGATACGACGGCCTCGACTTACGACGTTTCGCGGTTACAAACGCCCTCCCATTGAAAAGCATTGTTCGAGTTATGCGGTTTATGCACCTTTACACCAAAAAATATGGTACCGAAATTCAGCGGAAATTTACAGGAGGGAGGGGGGAGAGTAGCCAGGAGGGAGGGGGGAGAGTAGCTTGACGCACTCAGTGGAAACTTACAGGAGACCTCATTGTTTGGACAGGCAGACCGGAGCAGAGGAGACTAGGAGGGGCTAATATGCTAACAGACCTTACGGTAAAACTCTGGACCGCTGGACCGCGCGTGGAAAAAGTACTGTACAGGAGACCTTATTGTTTGGAGCGGGTTTACGAGGCAGAGAGGCTACAGCTGAGCAACGAGCTAACATGCTAACAGACTTGCTGTAAATTTTGTGGACCGCGTGAAGCTGCAGAGCTCGGAGGTGCACGAGCTAACATGCTAACAGACGGAGGAAGAATTCACCAGCTCCCAGTAAGAAATTAACTCTTTTTTTCTTTCATTATGGCTCCAAATGTACTCTATGTGTTTTTTGATAATTATGTAGGGTTACTGTGTTAGGATAGGCGAAGTGCTTGGTAACTTGGTAACTGTACAGTACCGTGTATATGGGGCGGCCAGTGTGTATGTGTTTTTCGACTTACGTCGTAATCCGTGTTCCGAACGGGCGTAGGAACAGAACTCCGTCGTAACTCGGGGACCACCTGTACATACAGTACTGTATTTTACCAAGCACTTAGCCTATCCTAACACAGTATCCTACATAATTATCAAAAAACACATACATTTAAGAGCCATAATGAAGTGAAAAAAGAGTTAATTTCCTACTCTGGAATGCTGGTGAAGCCATTTCCTCAGTTTCTCCGTCCCTCCTCCGAATTCTCCATTCGTTTACGTTGTAAAACCGCCATTCATAAAACAGCTACTTTTCCACAGCTGCTGCCTGTCCAGCTTGCTAACAAGTTTTGTTTTGTTTTTTTAATGTCCAGAGGACCAGACGTAGCTTTTTTAGAGAGTAGCTGTAGCCTCCGCATCTGGCAAAACCGGAAACTGCGTAAATCGGCTTCAAAATAAAAAAATTCACAAAAAAAAGAAATATATATATATATATATATATATATGTATAGATTATTATTTGTATTTTTTTTATGGAGATGCGTGTCATAACCACGAAACGTTGTAACTCGAGACCGTCGTAAGTCGAGGACTACCTGTAGTTGTAATATCTTTGGCTTATGGTGAGCCACAGGTGCTAACATGTTAGCATGCCGATGTCTCCAGTGCCAAAGCTCCATTTCCAGGAAGTGAACGCAGCAGGAGCTGCACAGGAACACGATTGAGGCTCATTTCCACAGTGGCACACTTTAGACACAATAGAAGAGCCCTGTTCCCTGAAATGGATCCTCGGTTCTTCAGTACTGCATCGTTCTGACCGGCAATCGTCCAAAAAGAACAAAAACCACGGACGGGAACTGGCCACCTTAGGAACAGGTAAACTATGCCAGTCGCCCCAGAAAGAGGAACTGGGAATGGGGTGGATCAGAGCAAAGGGTGAAACGGCTCATGCTGCATCAAGGCAACGAGCAACAGAGAGCTCAAAAACTCAAGAGGTGGAACGTGCATCTTTGAGACGGGCTGATATGAAGGAACAGTCGCAGCACAAATAGTTCTCTGATGAGCCACTGAAGCACAAATGAAAATACATTTAAAATGTGTGTAAGAATGTGTGCACCCAATAAAAAAGGGAGGATGGGGAAGACACCCCGCTCTGCATGAGGTGACTGACAGGCATGAATATGTAACGTGTTTCGTGGTTGCGACGGTGACGGGTTTCAGTTCGTCAGCCCGGCCTCAGATCCGTTTGCAGCTGCAGCATTATCGGCACAATTAGACAGGGATGAGGCTCGATTAACTGAAAAGGGCTGTCCGTTCAGGCCTCGCAGAGCAGGTCACCTGTCTGCATGACTGTGCGCTCTATTCTTTTGAGCGATTACAAACTGAAACACTTACGGCAGCCGTGCAAACATCACTATCAACACATCTGCTTTGACTGGCCGTATGCAGATTCAAAGGAACAATTTTAGCAGGGCACGTTAGCATGTGATCCTACATACAGCAAACTCTAATAACAGGAAGGCAGAGAAGAGCACTTTGAATTTAAATCACTATAAAAAAAAAGAAGTAATATAACCATATTACCACATCTGCAAGCTGGGTAGAAACCCCACTGTGTCTCTGTGAAGTGCTAATATGTCACATTAGGGCAAATTAAAAGCTGCATTAGCATATTCATGCAGGAAGTAATGTAACACACCAGCCAAGTCTGCTGTGGTGACCCATGCATTTTAAAGAACTGCTTCATTTCTGATTTTTTTTTTTCTTTTATAAATCAGCAGCTATTTGACACACAACACTGTCCAATAAAAAGATAAAGCTATTAAATGTTTTCTTTCCAACCGACTTCGGCTGTGATTATGGCACATCTGCCTCGGAATTATTTCAGTAAGCTTTTGCTGTGTCGCATTTCCAAACAGAGCTGTGCTCATTTCGTGCCAGGACTTTGAAAGTGAAGAGCCAAGTCATTCCCAGATCTTCTCAGTGACGTTGAGGCTGGACTCTGGAGGCCCATCCATGTGCAACAATGAAAAATGTGACGATTAACAGATCCATGTGTGTGTGTGTTGTACTGTAAAGAGTTTGTTAGAGCAGACGTGATGCAGTTTTGTCTGCAAGCAGGTTTGTTTCTACAGACAAGCACTTAACCTGAAAAGATGTATAAAGAATATGTCACTGCTTTTATTAAATAACAGTTTTTCTGGCTGCACTTTCTGTCCATTAAAAAAAAAATCTTCCTGTCCATTAGCTGCATTGTTTGTTTTATTAACACCACCTACTGTTCAGGAGGAGAACTGCAGCAGCACAAGTATGAACCAAAAAAACTGCCAATGTCAAAATTGTTTTATTTTCTCCTAAAAACAAAACACAAAAAAGTGAAATTGTGTTATTTAATAATTTGATATGTTTATTGTGTTTAATATGAATAAGTATAAGTTCATGAGATTTACAAATCTGTGGTCCACACACTGCTCTCACCCACCTGGAGCAGAAAGACTCCTACGTCCGTATGCTATTCGTAGACTTCACATCCGCCTTCAACACAATGATTCCCTAGACCCTGACGGACAGACTACTCACACTAGGACTAAGCCCCTCCATTTGTAACTGGGTCATGGACTTCTTAAATCTTAACCAACAGACTGCAGCCTGTGAGGATCCACAAATACAGCGGTGGAGGGATGCATCACAAACAACGATGAGTCCAGCTACAGGCAGGAGGTGGAACATCTGGAGAGCTGGTGCAGGAAGAACAACCTTCACATCAATGTGAAGAAGACGAAGGAGATGGTTGTGGATTTCAGATGGAGCAAGCACAACCACCCACCCCGAACATAGGATGATCTGCAGTGGAGGTGGTCTCCAGCTACAAGTACTTGGGTGTACACATGAATGATAACCTCAGCTGGAGCAACAACACCACCAGCCTGATCAAGAAAGGTCATCAGAGACTCTACTTCCTCAGACGGCTGAGACGAGCTGGTCTGAGCAGCCCAGTCCTCACCTCCTTCTACAGGTGTGCAGTGGAGAGCATCCTGTGCTCCAGCATCAACGTGTGGCATGGAGGCTGCACAGTTGCAGAGAGGAAAGCTCTACAGAGAGTGGTGAAGGCTGCACAGAAGATGTTGGAGTCAGTCTCCCCACCATCACAGACATTTACACCTCCAGATGCAGGAAAAGAGCCACCTGCATCATGAAAGACCCCACTCACCCAGCACACTCACTTTTTGCCCCACTCCCATCAGGCAGGAGGTTGAGGAGCATTAGGTGTAGAACCACTAGACTGAGGAACAGCTTCTACCCTGAGGCTGTTAGACTCATGAATCCCTGCAGGAAAATCACTGTAATGCCACTTTAATTGATGATATGTCACTTTATCTGAGCTGCTGTATTCATACCCATCTGCTCACCACAGACTCATGTTCAGGCTGCTGTTTCATATATCGTGTTATTTCACATTATTATTGTTTAGCATATATATTAGATCCTTGTATACAGTTTATTTATGTATAATTTTGTTGCTATTTTTGGGTGTAACTGGGACCTTGGGTACACAGTTTCCTTCCACCTCATGTATCCCATGTGATGCGATGACAATAAACAACCTTGAACCTTGAAATCATCGTGCTCTGTTTTTAGTTACAGTTTACACAAACTCCTAGTCATTAATAGGAGTTGTAAACTTTGTGTTCTCATTTTGTCAAGTTTATTGACTGTGAGTCAAGGTTTATTAAATTCATTAGAAACTCCACTTAACTGATTGTTTGCTTTATGCAAAAAAAGAAAAATCCTGTCAGTGTTACATAGCTTTTTTCCTAAAATATAAATAAATAAAAATGCAATATTTCCCTGATTGGAGTCTCATGCCAACTTGTTCTTAAATCACAGAAGCATGTTGATTTTTTTTTTTATTTTGCCAGGAAGAGAATTGATGCATCATGCAGTAAGAAAAGCTGAAGAACAGTACCCTCTCCTGGGCTGAACAGCAAAATGAGATTTTACTGACAGCAGCAGGAAGCTTCTGAACTTCTTTAGTCATGTTATGGAGCAAAAACATCCTAATATGTTCAGTTTAAATTGACTGAGGGGATGCAGAGAGCAAACAGAACAATCTGCCTCTTTCTCAAAATATCCTGTTCCACTTTAACAGCAATTTCATAGTGAAGCTGCCAGGAGGTGAAATACATTGTCACTTTTATGCTCAAATTATAAAACGAACATCAAACGTGGCTTGTACTAAAAATATACAGTTTATGGGAAAAATGAAATGAAACCAATTTTTGGTTGCCATGTTTGCAGGCAACCAATGAAAATACACAAAACGTCAATTTGGTGATGATGCTGAAGCTGCAGGAAGAGTTTACAGAAATCCTGATTTTTAAAGTTATAGCCGCGTGGAATGGCGCCTTTAATTTACAAAGGAAGCTGTCATCATTCCTGACAATAAATACATTTTAAAAAGTAAAAAATATTCCTGTGGGATTTTAACTGATCCACAATGTGTGAGTTCAAGTACATTTCTGTGGTTGTGGTGAAAAAAAGTTTAGAAACCTGCAGATGTATAAAGACCATGAAGCTCAAGAAATTGACCTGAATTTGCAATAAAATATATATATATATTTATATATTTAAAAAAACAATATGAACGGGTCACAAACAATGAACAACTGGTATTAAAAACAATTAAACGATGGGAACTGTGGGACAGTACGAGGATGTTATTAGAGAGCTGCCAGGGAGGAAAACATGAAGACCACAAAGAACGATCATGGTGGAGGAGGAATCTGCAGAGGGTTGGTGTGACACAAGATGCTAAGTTACGGTGAGATGGTAAAAAGTCTGCATGAACGTGTTAAAAGGTTTGAACAAAATAACTATAGAGAGCACTCAATATATTTAGAATGTGCAATGTGTAAAGTTAAAAGTCAAATCCTGAGATCAGCTAATGCTAAATGATGAATTGTGAGTAATTAAAGAGGACTTTTCAGAGTTTGAATCCAGTTTCAGATTCTCTTGCTAATCTTATTTTTGCTTTTAGTTGAAGAACTCAAGTCTGATAAACCAAAGAACGACAGTAAAACGTTCATCTAAACTGCAGTACTCAACAACTACAAATAAAAAGGCAGATGCAAACTGAAGTTTTTACTTCAGAAAGAACACACTGTGCACCGACTGTATATATCCACTGTGTATAAACATTTACTTCATAATATTATACTTATGGACTATGACTATGCATTTACAACTAGAGTAAAGTTGTCATTTCAGATACAGCATCTTATGTTTCCTCTGGCAAAGACAATGTGTAGTAGATACACTACATCAGGGTTGCCAAGACATTTTCAGCATGTGAGCTACTTTTAAAATAACCAAGTCAAAGTGATCTACCAACTATGAGGCCACATTTACATGAGAACAATCTCTGGAAACCTTAGTGTTTTTTTTTTTTTGGAGGGGAACAAAACATGAGCGGGTTTAAATAAAAACGCTACGACTTTATTATCAAAAAAGGCGTTCAATACAGGATCAACTGGACTTTATTTGTTGCAGAAAACGTTTCGACTTCTGTCCAGAAGTCTTTTTCAATTCTGAATGAATGAAAGCTGTGAGAACGAGAAGTTTTATACAAGCCACGCACCAACATATGAAATTGGAAACTGAAATAACACCACAAAATACCTAACATGCCCATTCTATTTAAATTGACAAAACAAAACAACACATCACACCTGGGGGTTTGTAACACATACATGTAAATTGAAAGATCACACCTTAACAGTAGGAGGTTCCCTTGAGGTCTCTGGTAGAAGACATGCCCCTTTTCCACTTGGTGGCCCGGCTCGGATGTGACGTCATATTTGCGTGCCAAGCGCGCGTTGGAGAGCATTTCCACTTAACAGACATAGTTGCCAAGTCCGCTTATTTCAAGCGGCATTGGGCTTGTTTTTCCCTGGAGTCGCTTTCAAATTTGATCAGCCGCTTGTGGCGGTTTTTTGGGCTTCTCGCGGACATTGAGTCGCTTATTTGTGCTTGTTTTTCAGTCGAGCAGTAATGCGAGTGGTAGGTAGTTTGTCACGCCCCCCTTCCACGTATGTTACGTCAAGGCGGATGTTACGTTCAGGTGCAGTTGGCGCAAGCGACAGTCAGAGCCGGTAAAACTATATAAGCGCGAGCAATTAATGATGAGTCAGCATGAGCAGCATATAGTGACACAACATATATATCTTGTATCATTCAACTATGTTAGTTTTTAGCAAACAAAATGATAAATTAATGAAAATTACTTTCAAAGTGAGTTTAAAATTAAAAACCGTGTTTCTTCACGGGACATCCGACTACACGCGAATGCAACATTGTTATTTATTCTTTGTCTATTCATTCATTCAACCTTTATTTAGTCAGGTAAATCTCATTGAGCCTCGAGGGCTCATTTATAAAAGCGACCTGCTACAAACTCAATCAATCAATCAATCACCTTTATTTAACCAGGTAGAGCCCGTTGAGATCGAGATCTCTTTTACAAGGGTGACCTGGTCAAGTGGTCAGCAGCACACGTCACATTGGCAATAGGCATTTGCACTTATCAAAAGAAAATAAAGAAAACTACAATCACAGTACATGTAAACAGATGTTGACAGTTCAAACTAAAGAATTTAGTGAAATGTCTAGACAAGACAACGTTAATCTAAGTGGGGTAAATATGGAAAAAAATATAATAAAGATTGGGAGAAAGAGCGTGCTCTTCAAGATCTGACCACGACCACAGATGGGAGAAAAATGCAAAATGTATTTTTATTTTTTAGACTGAATACGTTCTTTAATGTATAATTTTGCTTGTTATATGTAATGCCATAATAAATATGTTTATACTGTTTAAAACTGCCTTTTTTTACACAATGGGATGGGGTGCTTTTTTTGAAAGAGCGAGTCGCTTGTTTGTGCTTGTTTTGAAGGAGCTGATCGCTTCTTTCGGTCTGGAGATCTGGCAACCCTGTTAACAGATGCGCGGCGCCGCGCCGCCAAGATTCCGGCCTCATCTCAGAGCAGGTCCGAGGCCGGCTGGCCCCGAACCGTGAGGAGGAGGCTGGACTGAGTTTGAGGAAGTGGCTGCCGGGAGGGAGCAAACACCGAAGGACTTTACAAGATTAACACGGTAAAAACAATTATTTGTATTAAAAATTACAGCACACATGTGTCTTAAGCCGAACTATTCCTTAATAATTCCACGTTGTTGTCAAAACGGCAGGATTTAAAAAAGTAGTCTCGCCACGTGCACGCGCGCGCCCGCGCGCGCACGTGAGCCGTCTTTATTTCTATAATGTAGCTAAATAAACGCTTTAAAAAATATAGTTCATAGCTGACGTTATATCAAGAGGGTGCTTGAGCTTAACAGTTCCTTAATAATTTCACGTTGTGGTCAAATCAGCTGGATTTAACAAAGTAGGTCGACACATGCACATCACATGCACGCGCGGGTGGGGTCGATCGGCGTTCTTTGTTTTAAATGTAGCTAAATAAAAGCTTAAAAAATATATTTCATAGCTGCTTTATACCACGAGGGTTCCTCAGGTTAACAAGTCCTTAATAATGTCACGTTGTGGTCAAATCTGGATTTAAATTGATTTGTTTTGACTAATTCCAAACCTATCACATGTGCCTCGAAAATAAATTATTAAAAAATCGAATTTTAATTCAAATAACTCCAACAGCTTACAGTATGCACATAAACATGTAGTGATTACACTCTGTTGGTTTGAAAAATATCTGTTTTGTGGTTTCTGAGATATAAGATATGTGTTAAATACTAGTAGAAAAAAAAAGCTAGGTCGACACACTTATGTCTATTAAAAATCGAATTTTAATTCAAATAACTCCAACAGCTTACAGTGTGTATATAAACATGTAGTGATTACACTGTGTTGGTTTGAAAAATATCTGCTTTGTGGTTTCTGAGATATTTGATATATGTATATATATCTTACATATATCTTATAAAAGATATCTACATATAAAACAGTTTCTAGACTGAATTACCGGTAACCATGTTTTTCTTTTTTTTTACAGTTAAGACGAAGAAGTCAACACCAGAATTTATCAACTTGTGTCTTCTGGAGGAAGCACATGAGACAACAGGAAAAAAATCATTTAGGTGGATGCAGTATTTATTTTTGTGCTTTTTTCACTTCTTAGTTTTCATAATAAACATTTTATTTCTTAAGTGGTGTCATTGAACAATAATTTCCTAAACATATTTTACAATGTTAAGTGTGTACAGTATAGTGTTTGTTTAAAAACATACTGGAAGTTAAGAATATTACACAATATTATTGTGGGCGACCGTGGTGTAGTGGTAATGGCAGTCGACCCCTGATCGGAAGGTTGGAGGTTCGAATCCCGCATCCGCCCACCATGTGTTGTGTGTCCCTGGGCAAGACACTTAACCCCGAGTTGCTCCCGGTAGGTCTGGATGGCGCCTTGCAAGGCAGGCTACCACTACCGGTGTATGAATGTCTGAATGAATGGGTGGATGGCTGGTATTGTAAAGCGCTTTGGGGCTCCTCACAGTGGGCTGGAAAGCGCTATATAAATAAGCTCCATTTACCATTCAATATTTTACATTTGCATTTGACCTTTAAAGAATCATAAGAAAAAGATTATTAGATTTGAACAGCCATCCATCCATCCATCCATCCATCCTTCCTGTTGTCGTGTCATGAGTAGTGCAGCAGCTTTTGCCAGGATGCACAGATGTCAATATGAACCCATCCATCCATCCATCCATCCTGATGTCGGGTTGTGGGTGCAGCAGCTTTTCCAAGGATGCACAGACGTCGCCGTCAACCCCGATGAAGCTGTTCTTGGATGCCCAAACGAGTTTCCTGATCAACAAACATTTAATTATTAATACTTTGTTTTTACGTTTAAAGAAACATGCTTTTAATGTTTATGGGATAGTTTAAACCAAATTATCCATTTGCATTTGACTTTGAATTAGCCCTGACAAAATATTACCGTTTAAATTTAAAGAAATACAAACATTTAATATTACCTTACTGTAAAAATAGTTTAACTGATTACAGGGCAGTGTGATCAATGTGTTAAGCAATGTTAACAGGAACCTTGTGCATATATGAGAATAATCTTTATTATAAAGAAACAAAATGGAAAACACAGGGGTTTAAAACAAGCTGAAAAGTCTATAAAGTAAGATCAGAGCATTAAATAGCTCAAGGGACATTACCGCCAACAGGTGGTGAGACAAGGTTCTGCAGGGTGTTCTTCTTCTAATGTTTAGTGGTGGCTAGTAAATAGCTTGAGGTAACACTACCGCCACCACGTGGTAGGACGAGTGAGATTCTACACCCCGCCCACAGAAGGGCTGCAGTAAGTGAATGGAAACAAAACCGTGCATGTGAGCCAACTGGACCAGACCGGACCAGACTGGGCCGCTCTGGGCCGGTAGTGGAAAAGGGGCAAAACTGTATCAGAGTCAGAGTCAGAGAGTCTTTATTGTCATTTGCACCGCATGTGGTACAAGTGATGAAAACGAGATTATGTACACGAGGTCCCAGTTACATCCAACAACAAATGAAAGAGAAAAACAGTAATAACATCTAGAATTAACTAAGAAAAACATCAACTAGTAATACACTAAGCCTAATATAGTGGCTTAGTGTATTACTAGTTGATGTTTTTCACAAACTGTATGTAAATTGACAAAAAATTGATCCTGTATTGAACGCCTTTTTTGATTTTATCATGTCCTGGACGACTGAGAATCTTCACCAGCATACGACTTTATTAGTTTTGCTCCTACTTTTTCTCATTCAATCTTTATTTAGACAGATAAGTCACATTGAGCCTAGAAGACTCATTTACAAGTGCAATCTGCTTAGACAGACAAAAAGTAATGAACCTGGACACATTAGGAAATGGAGGCGAAAAAATTCCCATTAAAATCTTTCTTCCTGCCTGAGAAAAAAAATTATAATGTTAAAAAAACACCTCGCACAAATAAGCACATAGTGAAGACATTC
>JBBPBX010046638.1:14355-26509 GCA_038048925.1 Garcialebias charrua | reverse complement strand
ACGTACCCTTACACTGTGTACTTATACACACCACTGAAAGTACGGTACATATATTGGATTTTTTAAATCTCTTCAAGTTCACATTTTTCAGCCACATTCTTCTTAATTATTCATCTTTAGGTAGGAGATAGAAACTTTACCTCTTTTCACATGAACACTTTTTTTGTTTTGTTTTTGGGTCCATGTTCAAAACTCTGTTGTTGTAACCACTGATTTAGTTTGGTCTGGTTGTTTGTGCAGCTGTGATCACAACATGTACCAGAACTCAGCACAGCTATTTTAGTAACTTTATGGATGTCAATTAAATGTGAACAAAACAAAAACAGCATTTTATCTGCTAAACTGAGTGCAAATTACATTCAAATACGTAAACCACAATCCATGCTCCACTACCATAGTTAACAATGCTTACTGCTACTTCCTGTCTGACAGAAAGTTGTACCCATAATCATTTATACAGTAGAGCCCCCAGGAAGCTGGTGGACACAGAATAGCTTAAAAGCATAAAAACAATGTTCCTAAGACAGCTTGTGGCACTCTGCAGATGCAAATCAGAAATCATGAGCCACAATGTTGTTGGTTGAATTTGCTTGTGATATCATGTGAACAAGCTCAGGTGAAAACAATACAGTAAATGTATTACAAACAGGACCTTTTAACAGTTGCATCTCCAGTCTGAATAAAAAGAGCAATTGCTTTTGCCCATTCTGGGTCTTTTTAGTTCCGACCATTAGCTAGTTCAACACTGAACAGATTTTTATCTCAACTAAAGTTCAAAATAAGTTCACCTCTCCATCAACATTGTTCTACAATTTAGTTGATGTTGATTTAAATAAATCAAACCTAAGTACAATGTGTGCAGAGGCCACAGATCCTTTATTTATATATGTACTTTAGAAAATGTATCGAGTTTGTTGTATAGTGAATTTATGGTGATGGACAGAAATCTACTCTCATTCTTGCATACAAGTGCTTTTTTATAATGAGTTCAATTTGGGCTTTCCTTTCTAAATTCATCACTTGTCATTACACTCAACTAAATTAGTTGCTAAAAGGTTTGACATGCGCATTTATCCCATACTCCCCTAGTGGCTTTGAAACGGCATGAAGGAATTTCAATGTGACATTATAATCCAAGCTGGGAGAATTATGTTTCAGTCCAGGGTAAACATGCAGGTTTTGTTCATTGCATTAATAGCTCTTTTGTTTTGTGTAATTCTTGTTTTATTTAATGTACAGTTAGTAATTGTGCTCAAATTATTTTTGAGGTTTTGGCCTGGCATGAGGGTGTTTGAACAGGATTGCTCTTCCAAAGTCAGTTACAGGATCCATCTCTCAGAGAAAAGAATAGCAGCGAAAGTGGAAGCCGGCTAACCTCTGTCAAAACTGCCATCCATCACTCTGCGATTTAACCCCAGCCATACTGAAAGACAGCCAATTACTTGGGCCAGTGGATGAAATAAATACGTCCTCACATTAGGGCCCATTACCAGGTCTCTCTTTCCAGTTTCTCCTGCGGATCTGTGGAGGGACGGAGCAGCGGCCCAGTCCTGCAGCTTTTTGTCTTTCTGAGATCTAATGAACTGTAGCCGTCTGTTGAGAGGTCTCAATCCACACAACCAATATAAAGCACTCTAACCTCTGAGCAAATTACACAAATCAGACCAGATTATTGCAAATTCCCTCAACAGTGAGTCATTAGAAAATAACACTGAAGAATTATTTAAATGTGTTTTTTACATATTTCTTTATCGAGAATAACCTAATATTTATGCTGAATACATTTTAACTGTATTTATTTATTTATTTATTTATTCTTTAGTTTATTTATTTTCCCAGGCTCACTGTATAAGAAACATAAAGTGGCAATAAAGATGATTCTGTTCCATCCATCCATCCATCTCATAAAGTATTTATTTGAGGTACATCTATTACCAAGCACTTTGGAACTAAGTCAACCTGCTTCAAGAAGGTCACTAAAGTTCAGGTCTCTTGTAAACGAGTCCCCGAGGCTCAGTGGGATTAACCTGTTTAAATAAAGGTTAAAGGTAAAAAAAGTTAAGCAATGTAAAAAAGGTGTAAATCAGTCAAAATGTTCAAAGTATTAAGCTAATATTTAATAATAATAATAACTTTTATTTATAACGCACTTTACATTAAACAAATCTCAAAGTGCTACAATGAACATTAAATAAAAGCAAGATTAAAATCAACCATAAATGCAAGTGGAGGAACAATCAAGAGGATATTTTGTGTGGAAATAGCTAAGAGACAACTGCAAGCCAGCAAAAACAGATCTTTGTTTAAATTTTTAGCTTTTTGAGTTACCCATTATATGTCTGTTAGCAAAATATCTAATAAACCACAGAATGGAACTATAAAAAAAATCTAAAAAATATATATAATTTGGTGGACACCTACAAATTATATATTTTTATTTTAACCCTACAACATTGCCACCACAACCAATTTACTTTAATCAACATAAACTCAGTCAGTTTTACAGATATTGGGTTAACTATTGATGGAGGAGAAGTCAAGTCATTTCCAACACTCATTCCAAATATTAATAGTTTATGAAAGACCTATCTATATTATTCATCACACATGCCATTATTTTCCAAATTTGACCTTTCTGATATGTAAATTCCATACCATAGGCTATGGTATGGTATTTTTCATATCAGAAAGGTCTATGGTCAGAAAGGTCTATGATCCATAGCATATCATAGCATACCATAGCACACCATACCATACCATACCATACCATACCATACCATAGCATAGCATACCATACCAGCTGTATTTATAGAGCACTTTAAACACCCACTGGACCAAAGTGCTGTACATATAATAAAACAATAATACAATTATATAATAAAGAACAATTAAAATCAGCAGTTTACAATAAAATATATGATTATGAGATTGGATCAAATGAACTGGAGTTAAAAACTGGTACATTGCTAGTCCCATAAGGATGTGTAATCATTTTGAGCCTTATTATACATGGCAATTCTGTGCCAAACATTTAGAGCTGCTCTGTTCTCTCCTGTGGCAAGCTGACATACAGCTGTGATAACTGGTCTTTGAGATCCAGCAGAAAGGCATCAGGTCAGATTGGCATCCAAGCTGATCCCACATTTTGCTAAAGATTGAGGAACTTGGCTGGCCATCAAACTTGCATGCTGTGTAGCACAAAAGTATGTACCAAGTAGCAAAAAAGGTTAAATCGTGTCATTTGGACCAGATTCTTTAAGTGAGAAAAGTGTTGTCCCCTATCTGTCACAAGGTGGTAGTTTTGAGGTTGAATTCAATGGTGCAGCAGGCATTGAGGACTCAGGAGTATAATTAAATAAATAATTTATTTACAAAAACAAAAAGGCAGACAGGGAAGTAAAACTTACATATACTATCCAGGAGAACACAGGGAGCAGACAGGACACTACCAGTGTACAGTTAGCAATAGAACAGGGAGTAAGACAAACACAAAGGCTTAAATACAGACACTAAGCCCGAGATACACTGAAGCAGACTCCGTATACGCGCGTATACGGAGCCGCTGCTACACTCGGCTTTCGTTCTCGCGTAGATTCTCGTGTTTTCGCTCCAAATTCTAACGTCATTTCCTCCGTACCGTCACTTCCGATCGTCACTTCCGCTAGTTTTTCGCTCCAAACGCTCGCGTTCTCCTTGTTGTAATATGAGCAGCTGAGCACGGAGTGCTTTTCCTGCAGCCCACAGCCCACCACAGCCCACCAGGGAATATATAAAACATCGCGCACCCAGGTAGGACCTGAATTCATTCATTTCATTCATCGAGTGAACGGAGGAAGAAGCGGTTACTTGACTTTAGGCAAAAAAACAAAAGAAAAGGCCCGATCAGCGATAAAAAAGAGGAATTTATTTCATTTGTGTAACATACAAAACAGTCCGGAGCCGGGGAAGTTTAGGTCAGACACCGCGCATCGCGTATGCGAATCGCGTATGCGTAGTAAAAAAATACTTTTGCGCGTACTTGCCCTGAGGGGCTACGCGGGGCTACGCTGCGTACGGGGCATACGTACGCTGCGTATTGGCGTATCGTGAGGACGCTCGAGTGTATCTCGCCCTTAAAGAGATCAGAGTGAGAACACCTGGAGTGATTGGGATTACAGACAGCTGTGGCCAGAGCTGGAACACAAGGAAATGCAGGAGCTGGAGAATGCCACAAGATGGAGAAAAATCAAGAAGAGTCAGAGTCAGAGAGTCTTTATTGTCATTTGCACCGCATGTGGTACATGTGATGAAAACGAGATTATGTACACAGACATCCAACAACAAATGCAAGAGAAAAACAGTAATAACATCCAGGATTAACTAAGAAAAAACATCAACTAGTAATACACTAAGCCCTAATGTAATAGAAAAACATCAATATAAACAGCAGCACGAACATGAGTCTGTATGAGCAGATGGTCACGAATGAACACAGCAACAAGAAAACAGATCAGCATCAGCATGATGTGATATTTTGCAGTGTTTATTCGTGTTGATTATTTATTCATGAGTCTAACAGCCTCAGGGTAGAAGCTGTTCCTCAGTCTAGTGGTTCTACATTTGATGCTCCTCAACCTCCGTCCTGAGGGGAGTGGGGCTAATGGTGCATTCACACCTAACAGCGTTTCAACGGCAGGAGCGTCCAGTTTACATGCAAAGTCAATGGGGGGACGCGCCTCCAGCCGCGTCTTGGCGTCGGGCGTCACGTCACGTGAGTGTTGAGCGTGCTGGAAAGCGTTTTCCGTGCACGTGAACCCGCTTCAGCCTCCAAGCACGCGTTGATCATTGCTGAAGTTTTCGCCGTTCAAACGTTCAAACGCCGTTCAACTGTTGATCAGGGAGAGTCGGTGGGGAGGAGAGAGGGGGAGAGTCCCTATGTGACGCGGAAACGAGGGGACGGGTATTGCGCAACTATGTGACGTATTGTTTGTGGGACACAGAAAAAACCCGCGGAGTCATGTACTATGGAAGAGAAACTCATTGTAGCTGTGTGTTCGCGACAAGTCCTTCACGACCAGTCAAGTCTGCTCTACAGAGACAGAAATAAAGCTCCTCGCCTGGCGGAGTGCAGTGAGGAACTCGGTGTACCGGTAAACTCCTCCCACACCCCCCGCCGCCACACCGCCGCAGCTTCTCGTTCTGGTCAGGACACCACTGGGTCCAGTGCGTCCACTTGCGTGCGTGACGAGCCTTTTTGCCATTGAAAAGCTGTTTGGTCAGGACGTAGCATTAAAGCCACATCCTGACCAAACGCGTTTTCAACTGCAGGAGCGTCCAGTTTACATGCAAAGTCAATGGGGGACGCGCCTCCAGCCGCGTCTTGGCGTCGGGCGTCACGTCACGTGCGTGTTGAGCGTGCTGGAAAGCGTTTTCCGTGCACTTGAACCCGCTTCAGCCTCCAAAGCACGCGTTGATCATTGCTGAAGTTTTCGCTGTTCAAACGTTCAAACGCCGTTCAACTCTCGAGAGTCGGGGGGAGAAGAGAGGGGGAGAGTCCCTATGTGACGCGGAAACGAGGGGACGGGTATTGCGCAACTATGTGACGTATTGTTTGTGGGACACAAAAAAAACCCGCGGAGTCATGTACTATGGAAGAGAAACTCATTGTAGCTGTGTGTTCGCGACAAGTCCTTCACGACCAGTCAAGTCTGCTCTACAGAGACAGAGATAAAAAGGTCCTCGCCTGGTGGAGTGCAGTGAGGAACTCGGTGTACCGGTAAGCTCCTACACACGTAGCCGTTTATCTGTAAAACCGAACAGTTTAGCATGCGGTTTAGCCTTTCATCCACACGTGAACGCCGGTTGATGTAACTATAAACGAATAATAACAAAACTCCGGCCAAAGTGAAGATTTGAGAACTCTCCGTTTTCGAGTCTGCTTGTGGACTTTCAGAACGGAGGTTTATGCTCCAGCTGGACCGGCAAAACTGGTTCTGCCGGTCCAGCTGGAGCGGCACTCACGTCACATAATGCTCTAAAAAAAGCACTAAAAAGTCAACATACCTGCTCTGACATGATTCCTAGTCGACATTTTCCTGCGTTTTATTAATTTTGTACTCCAACACGGTATTTAATAGTAGTTCAACCTCACGGTCTGTCCACACAAACGAAAGAAAATAAATAAATAACAGGAAGTGTGGCTGCATGAGTTGAAGGGTTGTGACAGCACTACACTGCCACCTATGGGTTCAGCATATTCATTACAACTTTACAACGTTCTGTGGTGAAAAAAACGGGACATGTAAACAAACATTTTAAATATTCGAACATGTATGGACAGAGATATTTTTTGTGTGCAAATATTCGTTTTTCAAACACCAGGCTACGTAAGACCACTAATGTTGACGTCCTCCATGAGGTAAAATGCGCTCGTGTTTACAGTTTATACTCTAGTCTTTTTTAATTCATGCTATACTTTTGTCTCTCTTCTAACAGTATCATCTTTCTTGCACACACAGTCGTAGGGAATGCCAGCTGCTTCTTTGCCATATATGAATGCACACATGTGAACACTCTCTCTGCTACCAGAATACTAATGCTATAATTGGGTGCTAATAAGTGGTTGAGGAATGTGAAGACTTAAAAGGGATTTGTCGTCGGCAGGGATTCATCCAGCCATTCTTTCCATAAATTGCCCAGTGGGCACTACTGATAGAGTACCGTAATGGCTGGGATGAATGGATGAGGTACAACAGTTGTGCTAAGTGGTTGCATAGTTTCATTGGTGTAGCAGGGAATCTACATTCTACTTCCTGTTTTGTTTTTTTTTTCCTGAAAAGCTACACTTGCTTTGTAAACTGCTTTTTTGAATTTTAATCATCTCTGGCCGGCACTGAGAACAAAACAAGAGTAAAACCCACTCGACTTCCTTCTCTATTAAAGCTCTGTAGCCTCGTTGTGGAATGAACAAGCTTTCAGCTGATCTCTGCTGCATTTCCTCTTCTTCAGACCAAAGAGCGAGGCTCTACCAGAGTTCACTCCTTGAACAACGTCAACAAAGTCCTGCAAGTCCTGCATCAAAATAATGCAAGTACAGTACCTGCTCTTTTAAAACATTTTTCACCTGGTTTAGCTTGTTGTCCTCAGCTGCTTCTGAACAGAGGCAGACATATTCATCTTGATTGTGCGAGTTAGGCAGAGGAGCTCGCATAGTTTCATTTTAGAAACCAGAAATAAAGGGAAGTGTATAATCATTATATGAAATCCAGTTTGCATTTTATTTTAGTAAATGCTCAGAACATTTTCATATACTTATCTTCAGCCAGTAACTTTTTATCTAGTCTATAGAAGTTTACTTTTGCAAATAATTCACTCTTTCTTCTGTATTATTTCCCTGCTTTTCTGCAGTCGCTGGTTACATCAGAAAAAAAGCAAAAAAAAAGCAGTGAAGATAGATTTTGTTGTTGTTATTGGAAAATAGTATTTCAAAAATAAAAACTGATAATTAAAGTTGAATAAAAAATTAAACCATCATTGGTGCAAGCCCTCATAGCCACGTCTTGTTTACAAAGTGACTACACCCTACTTTAAAATAGGTTTTATTGATGAGGATACTTTTCAGCACCTGCATATTTTTTTGGAGTCTGAGGCACTCCCCTCCTCCATCCATCACACAATGCTGACTGACAGCTTGCAGCAACATGTATGCGGTTCGTGTTTAGTAGACTATATTGCAGCTGAATCACACTTTGGTCTGTACATGTAAGTTTTTATGTTGTGATACAAACAGATCCAGAAAGACAAAAATACAGTGAAGATGGAGCAGCAGGAGGAGACTAATTGAGGCAGGAGATGGATCAAAGGTCACCGCCATATATAAATAAATCACTTCATACTGTACACAGACACTGACATCATGTTCCACTCTGTGGCTCTATAACCAGAAATATTTATATATAAACATAATACACTCTGCTTTAGCTTATTTGATGAGATACTCTATGGTAGTTTTACTATGATAATTGTACTGGAAAAATATAATTGGGCTCATATTTACATCTTTAATGTGTAAACATCAGGTTAGAATTACTTGGCTGTAACAGACTGTACAGTTGTCGTGGTGCAAAGCAACTGTTTTCGCCGATGTGGATAAAGAAACTGAATTATTAACTAAATTCTTGCTTTACTAATAGTGTGAATGTTTATGAAGCATTCACACTATTGTGATTAATTTTTCTTCTGTACGTTTTTCAGCACAATTTTGGTCCCACAGTTTTCAATCTATTTCAACAAATCAAACTAGCTCTTTCAGGACAATCCTGCTATGACTTTTGGTATTGGTGCAACTTTAGCTTTTTGAAATATTTAGCCTTTTCTGCCACTTTTTTCTTCTCATAGAAAATGAATTGAGCTCATTTTACATCCTTCCAATCTTTAGATCTGTTTACAACCTTTTACTGCTCCTTTCACATTTTGTTCTGGTTCAGCTTCCTTGAGCAAATGAAAACATGTTTTCAGCTACTTTCAGCTAATTTCATCTGTGTTTTTTAGCTGTTTTGTTCTCCTTTTAGATTCATTCTGCTAACTACAAAATTTTTCTGCTCCTTCTAACTTCTTTTTGCTAGTTTCAGCTTGTTATGCTCCTTTCAGCTTATTTATGCAAGTTTCATCTTTTTCTTCTATTTCAGCTGCTTTTTAGCTGTTTTGTTAATTTTAGCTTTTTCAGCTAATTCCACTTTTTTTGTATTCCTTTCAACTTTTTTCTGCCTAATTCATAAAAAATGTGCTCTTTCCACTTCCCTCTTGTAATGTAAGCTTCTTTCTGCCTTTGAGCTACGTTTCAGCAGTTTTTGTGAGTGTAAGCATTTTCCAGAAACTTTTCACTTTATTGTGCTAAATTCTGCTTCTTTCAGCATAACTGGGCAAATGTGGTCTTTCTGCTTTCTTCTGCTAATTTAAGCTGGTTCTGCCTTTTCAGCTATCTTTTTTAGCATTTTCAGCTAATTTCAGATTAATTAAAAAAAATTGTGCTAATTTCTGCTACTTTCAGCCTAATTAAATTATTTCAGCTAATTTCAGTTTGTCATGCTCCTTTAAGATTATTTCTGCTAGTTTCAGCAGTTTCTTCTCTTTCACCTACTACTTAGCTGTTTTGAGTCTGTTTTTAGCTTTTTCAGGTAATTCCACATTTTTTAGCTCGTTTCAGCTCTTTCTGCTTGCTTTTTTAGTTTTAAGCTTCTTTCTGCCTTTTCAGCTAATTTTCAGCTATTTTCTTTTTGCTAATTTCAAAATTTTTAAGCTAATTTCTTAATTTTTGTGCTAATTTCTGTTCATTTATACCATATTCAGCAACAATGTGTCCTTTCTGCTTTCTACTGCAAAATTAGGGTTGTTCTTCCATTTCAGCATTATTATTATTATTTTTATTTAGCTAATTTTGGCTGTTTTTCAGCAAGTTCTGCAATAAGCATTCACAATGCCTTTTCATAGGAAATGAAATTTATCTAGTTAAAGCTGCTTACATGTTTATAGAAGATAAACAAATGTACTCAGTTAGTCACACTCTCTGCTCCCTTTTCTGTAGGTGGATCTAGTGAACATAGGAGGAACAGATATTGTAGATGGGAACCACAAGCTGACACTGGGCCTCATCTGGAGCATTATCCTTCACTGGCAGGTGAGAACTTTCCGTACACACACTCTGCAAATATACACAAAGTGTCATTAGTGTTTGCTTTATTAACTCGCTGTCCACTGATGCTCCAGCGGGATCAGAAAAACAGATGATGGAAACTCGGTATGGATGTGCACACATGCATGTAAACATGTCAACATGCTAATCCTCCTGTGCTTTTGTCAGTTTAATCAGCTGAAAGTATAAACACAGCTCAGTCAAGTTCAACTTAGAAGGGTGACAGTCTATTCTTTCAGTGTTTTCATTAGTTTCATGTATTTGTTTGTGTTAATGTCACTCGGTTGACTTTCTGTACATCTGTTGCTCATGGCTGTTGTCTTTGCTGATCCTAAATGAGGAGAATATTTTACTTTTACACTTGAGAAAATACAAAATGATTAACTATGCCTTTGCAGCATCAAGTTGCTGACATCCATTCAACTGAAGTGAAAGTTTCTCTTTGTTTGCGTTTGTGCTTACAGGTGAAAGACATCATGAAGGACGTCATGTCCAACCTGCAGCAGACCAACAGTGAAAAGATCTTGCTCAGTTGGGTCCGACAGTGCACACGCTCATACCCTGAAGTCAACGTGTTGAATTTTACCACGAGCTGGTCTGACGGACTGGCACTCAACGGCATCCTGCACCACTTCAGGTGAGGAGGAGCACAGGACTCTGGGAGTTTATAAACCAAGACAAATTAATGTTCTGCTTTCTGACAACATTGTATCTATCTTCTGTCTACCCATATTTTTGCATTTTATTGTGAGAATGTTTATGAAGCATTCACATTATTGTGATCCATTTTTCTTCCGTACGTTTTTCAGTGTCTTTCTTGTTCCACATTTTTGTGCCATTTCAACAAATCATAGACCAAAACGTTCAGCTCTTTCGGGACAAGCCTGCTATGACTTTTGGTATTGGTGCAACTTTAGCTTTTTGAAATATTTAGCATTTTCTGACATTTTTTCCCCTCATAGAAAATTATTTTGAGCTCATTTTATTTACATCCTTCAAATCTTTAGATCTGTTTACAAACTTTTAATGCTCCTTTCACATTTTGTTCTGGTTCAGCTTCTTTCAGCTGCCTTGTGCAGATTTAAACTTTTTCTTAAGCTACTTTCAGCTAATTTTAGCTTCTTCTTCTTTTTTTTTTCTCCAACTTTTCTCCTCCTTTCAAATTCTTTCTGCTAACTACAATGTTTTTGTGCTTTTTCTAACTTCTTTCTGCTAATTTCATCTGGTTATACTCCTTTAAGCTCATTTATGCAAGTTTAATCTTTTTCTGCTATTTCAACTACCGGTACTATAGCTGTTTTTTATGCTAATTTAAGCATTTTCAGCTAGTTCCACATTTTTTGCACTTATTTCAACTTTTTTTCTGCCTAATTCAGCAAAAATGTGCTCTCTCCACTTCCTTCTGGTAATCTAAGCTTCTTTCTACTATTTTAGCTACTTTTCAGCTTTTTTTCCCCTTCTAATTTCAGCTTTTTCCAGATGTTTTCGACATTTTGTGCTAATTTCTGCTTCTTTCAGTCTAATTGGGCAAATGTGATCGTTCTGCATTCTTCTGCTAATTTAAAATGTTCAACCTGTTCAGCTTCTTTTTTTCCCCTTTTTTTAAAATTTTTAGCATTTTCTAGCTAATTTCAGCTGTTTTCAGATAAATTCATTTTTTTGTGGTAATTTCTGCTACTTTCAACCTAATTAAATTATTTCAGATAATTTCAGCTTGTTATACTCCTTTCACTTTAATTATGCTCGTTCCAGATTTTTCTGCTATTTCAGGTACATTTACTATTTACTGGTAGCTGTTATATGCTAATTTTAGCTTTTCAGCTAATTTCCTAATTTTTGTGCTAATTTCTGCTCATTTGAACATTTTTCATAAATGTGTCCTTTCTGCTTTCCTCCGCTAATTTTAGCTTGCTCTTCCATTTCAGCTACATTTCAGCTTGCTTTTTTATGCTGATTTCAGCCGTTTCTCATCAAGTTCTTCTACAATAAGCATTTTCTGTGAAAATGCAATTTGTCTAGTTATATTTTATGTTAAATAATACATTTTCTGTTTGAATGCATTTTTCATACCATATATCTCTTTGTTACTCAGTTTTGTTCAAGTATTCAGAAGTGTGTAAAATGTTGCGTTTGTTTGCTCGATCTTATTTAAAACAGGTTGCAAAGTGTTTGAAAAGTCGGGTTTACAGGTCAGCATCTGCAGAGTGTGTGTTCTGCTCGACTCGAGTTGTTTAAGCCTGCCATGTCACTGTTTGCTCATTATCTGTGTTCTGTTGTGTGTGTGAAAGAAAAAAAGGGTTGTGGGGGGGAGGTCAGGGGTGTTTCCCCCCTTTATGTAATTCTTTGACTATAGCAGTGACATCCAAACACTCACACACAAGTCTGTGAGGTGTGAGAATGGCCGGTGTTGGTTTAGACCCGGGCCTTGGGTTTAAGTGGATCACTGAACACACACATTCCATACTCGCATGGCCTCAACACAAC
>JBBPBX010046638.1:0-10753 GCA_038048925.1 Garcialebias charrua | reverse complement strand
TAATTTTTTTCGTTCTTTCTACGTGCTTTCAGGCCGAACACATTCGACTGGGATCAGGTGCTCAGCATGAGCCCCGTGGAGAGACTCGAGCACGCCTTCACTTTAGCCAAAAACCAGCTCGGCATTGAGAAACTCCTGGATCCTGAAGGTGTTATTTTTTTTAATTTTTATCAGTTGCCTTTTAGAGTTGTTGGATAGTGTTACATACAGTAGAAAAGAACTCATACACTTTATTCAAGATTCTTAATTATGAAAACTGTCTGTGGCCAGGAAGCCTCGCCAGCAGCTGAATAAACTCAGCAAAGCAAACACCTTGAAGTTGTTTCAGACTGTTAATATGTAAAAAAGAAAAAAAGAAGAAAAAAAAGTGTGTTTTCGTATTTACCGGTAGTCATGTCTACATCCTGACTGTCTGGGGGGTGGGGGTGCAGTTGTTCCTGACCCATATCAAAGCCTTGTTTAATTAGTTTAACCTGTTTCAACCTTCTTCCTTCTCCCCTTCTCACCTTCCTTCCTGTTTAATCTCCTGTCAACTTTTAACGTCTATCTCACTCTGCCACACTTCAATTGTCTTTTGCAATTTTCACTTTTTTATCTCTTCACCCCCCCGGCTGTCACGCTTTATTTGTCTCCTGGTCTTTCCACCCTCTATCCACCTGCCACCTTCTAACTCGCTCCCTTCGCCTCAGACGTGGCGGTGCAGTTGCCAGATAAGAAGTCCATCATCATGTATGTGACCTCGCTGTTTGCCGTGCTGCCAAAAGACGTGAGCATGGAGGCTATCAGAGAAGTGGAGACTCTGCCTCGCAAACACAAAGTGGAGGCTGAAAGCTCAGGTCCAGGGCTCAGCATGCAGGTAAAATACAGAGTGCCGGCTCTTTCACAGGAGGTACAGTTTAAAGCTAGTTGTATTCACCGTAATTTTAGCTCAAGTGAGTTTTAATGCGTTTACATATAAAAAAAACACACATCATAAATAGTTTATTTTATTTAGTAAGGTTAACATCCGAAAACATTCAAAAGTAAGTCAAGTTGTCACATTTCAACACTACAGAGTTTGTTCACTGCCCAGAGGCCGGCCGGCATCATTTCTTTCCCAAACAACATGCAAACAAAGCAACGGCTGTCTTATAGAAAACACAAGAGGTGTGCAGATTCATGTTTGGTTCTGGAGCAGAATCTGTGTTCCATGTTTGAAATCATTGAACTTCTCATCCAGAAGCCAGGGCTCCATCTGTTTTCCACCAAGCACAAGGTGTTCTTTTTTTTATGGACGAAATCTAAAGAATCCACAGCTGGGACTTGCACAGCTTTGCAGGCAGGTCCAGAACCAAAGCAGCTTCTTCAACACTTGTTTTATGAATTTATTTGAAAACTTTCCACACAAATGCACGTAAAGTGTTGTAAATAAAAAGACAAATTCTCAAATACAGATAACGTACAACGAACATGCAGCAAATGTGTTACGTCAGATCTTGTGAAGGGTGTGTTGGTGTCTTTCTGCAGTGGAGCTTCTTCACATAAGGACATTTAAATAAATGACTTTTATACCAGAGATAAAGGCAAATGTCAAACTGATATATCTGAGCTTATTAGTGTCCAAACATTTAGGCTGAAACTGTTATTTCCACATTTTTGTGTTGCCATATTGATCTAAAGACCTTAGTCAGATGTGTCCTGATTGCATTCATTATGATGTTATAAATGTCTTTTATACAATCCATGAAAATGCTGTTTACTTTTACACGTGTCAAATTCAAGGCCCCAGAGCCAAATACGGCCCTTATTAACATCTTTTCTGGTTTCCAAGGTGATATTTTAAATGTGAAGTACTTTTATTGATTCTTATTTTGCTTACAAACCCAACAGACTTTAGTTATTATAGGTTTCTTGTGACATTCAACCCACTTTGATGCCAATGGAAATATTTGAATGTTTCGGTAATCTTTGATTTTTATGTGGAAAGAGCCACGGAAAATGTGAAATGAGACTGATCTAACTTTTGCTGAGGAAACTGCAACCAAGAAAAGATGTCAGATATCTGAGTGTCTGAAATCGGCCCTTAGTTTAAACCAAATTTTGAATTTTGGACCCATTTTGTAACCGAGTTTGACACCTTTAGCTGTTTTCCTGTCTCAGCACAAAGATGAAAGTCAAGCTACAACTGCACAAAACAGACTAATCTGCTTCAATGTTTGCTGCTCTGCTTACTTTCTGATTCCACTTAGTTTGAAAGCATCAGTGTTACTGTATGTTGCTGGACAGAATGAGTCACTGCCATGTTCTCTCCGGACTTGCTCGTGAAAAGCGCAGTCGGCACGGGCAAAATGGGAGCAGAGCTGTGACTCACCTCTTTAACTTCACCCAGCACACCACGCTGCAGGCTGGAAACATGGAGCTGTAAATGGGTAGGGGGGATAAACTGGTGAGAATCGGGGTGTTTGCAGAGAGTTGACAGGGAAGTAAGTTTGCTGAGCTTTAATTTATGACTGAACTGTGCAACTTTGCTTTAAGTTGTTGCTCATGACTCCAAATATTTAACAAATAAAGCAAAAGGGATGCAAATAAACAACAACCACATTAATGTGGCTCTGATAATTCATGCTTGCTTTTAAGCTCTTCTCTGCCAGCTGTTTGACTGGTTCTACTGGACTGCTTATTTTAGAGGCTTGTAGTCAGAAGTGAGGGGGAGAGAACTCCAAAACCACCTCTTAAGTTTTTATTGCCCATGGGTACATATTTCACACAGCCTGTGATGGATGCTGGAAAAGTCTTTTTAAGTTCTGATTTGTCAAAAAAAAAAAAAAAAAAGTATACTTTCCTGGAACATTTTCCTCCCCATAGGAAGTGATGCTGGTAACCAAAAAAAAGGAACAAGAAAGAGTTCTTTGTTTTGATGGCAGTGTTTAGTGTTAATTTCCTTATTTTAAGTTTAGTTTTGACCTATATTGTCTCAGCTTTCTCTTTATTGCTCTCTTATGGCAGTGTATGCTACAGCGAGTTATTCCAAAATAGCCCAAAGGTCTGAATATTTCCAGCTGGTGACCTTTGCTGAGCTTAACTTACCACTGTGTAATTTCAGCCCTGGAAACAAAGGTCCATTTAACTTGTTACTGTACTGGTTCTCTACACACAGAAGCATTTTTCGTTGGTCATGTTTGACTTGGCTGCCGCTGCTGTGGATTTATCCCGTTCAGTTCCAGACAGATTAGCCGAGTTCCGTCAAGGTTTTTCCCCACAAAGATGGAAACATTGAATACTTTCTGTGCTGTTAGGAACCATTTACTACTGCATCAAAAAATAGAATTTAAGAATGGGATTATTTGGAATGAAGCAGTTTTCATTTTAGTGTGGCTAAAGACATTTATAAACTGAAAACAAACTAATTTTTAGGTAGTTTAAGCTCAAACTAACCTAACAAAGGCAAAACAGGCTTTCCAGCTTCCCTTAAATAACATCTTTATTTCTGATTTTATTTCTTGTAGACTCTTGGCAGTACACTTGCTTTTATCATACATATTGTTTTTGTTTCCCCAAACATTTTGCTATTCATAAATTTAAGATTGGCCTGCTCAGTGTGTCGTACATCACAGCCTCCTAAAAAAGCTTGTGCAGTAGTTTGTTTCTTTTATGTTTTCTGAATAGGGCATGTCACTCACCCTGATCTAGAACTGCACAGACCTCCATAGATGTCTGCATCCATTTAAAAAAACTGTCAACTGGTGTGCACAGATGTAATTAAGAAAAACAAACAGGAGGTTTAGGCATTGTTGTATTCAATAAGCACCATTGTTCAGAGAACTTTACAGTGACTTGGTTTTTATTAAATTTAATTAAAGGTGCTCATTTCAGTCTATGACATCAAACATAAAAAGGTTATTCAGAGCTATATGAAATGGTGCAGTTTAAAATAATTTACTCAAGTAGTTTTCCCAGATATTGTACCGTAGTTTTCGGACTATAAAACACACCAGATTATAAGATGCATTAAGTGAAACAAAACAGTCAGATAAGTCAAACTTTATTCAACTCATTCACAATAACTCTCAACATTGTTCAGCTGTACCACATAAAATCGGTTCGAGGTCAGTAAGCACAACCAGAATTAATACATAAGGCGAACTGTCGATTTTTGAGAAAATTAATAGGATTTTAAGCGTGCTTTATAGTCCAAAAAATACAGTCATTCAGAAATGCTGGTACGCACTCAGTGTAAACAACAAGTTTTGTCTGCAGATTTAGAAAACTAAACAAAGGTCTGTACCAATACTTTAAAATTGCTGCACTTTTCCATCCCAAACGTCTCCTTTATGGCCGTCGCCATCGTTGACCTGTTTTTAGTCCGTTCAACTGTTTTCATAGGTAAACAGACATTTGTGGTAGTTGGAAATAAGTGACTTTTTAAAAAAACATTTCAGGACACATTAACATCACTATGAGGAAGAAGAAAAAACGGTGGATTTGTTCTTTTTTTTTTTTTTGGTTGACTTGCCTTCATGACTTAACAATGAGTACCTTTAAGGTCGTGAAAGGTTCAAATTAAGGAGTGAAACATTATTTCTGTCTGCTTCATCCCGTAACGACACAGTGCAGGGTACTTTGGCTATAAATACATGTACGTATAGTTTAAGTTATCTCATGTCTGTTTTTTCTCTCAGAATGTGCAGACGGACGGGGCAGGCAGCAGCTCACGACCCGAGACCCCCAGCACCCTAACAGAAACTGAAGGGGAGATGGAGGAAGGCTTACTGCAAGTAGATCTTGATGGCTACCAAACGACACTGGAGGAGGTTTTGACTTGGCTGTTGTCAGCTGAGGATGCACTACAAATGCAAGAGGAGGTGTCAGACGATGTGGAAGAAGTTAAAGAGCAGTTCCACACACATGAGGTAAGAAGAAACAAACAGGTTGGCTAAAATCAGCAACAAAAATGCACCTAAAAAGTGTTATTTGACTTTTCATTTTTTTAAGTCTGATTAATAGACTGAAAATCCCTGATAGTCCAATATCTTTAACCAACATTTTGAATTGAGTTGTGTTAAATTACAATAAAAAAAAAAGATTTATGAAAACCTGAAAAATATGACACACGTGCTGTTTGACTCACACTGGCTGTCATAGCTGTCACCCTTCATCGGGACGTACAGCAGCATCCGGCAGAGAAAGCGAGGCCTCCCACAACTACCAGTGCATGCTCTGTACATGTTGGGAATGCCAGGAATTCTAAGATCTGTGGCGCACAGCATTACAAAGTGCCCCGGCCTGGAGCATACTTGTTTGCTTGAAATGGGGGCGTATTAGCCCAGTTTGTGTCTGTGCATGTGTGTAAAAGGGCTTTGCATGGATTCCCCTGGCTGAAATGTGAATATTTGAGTCTGAATGACTGGAATTCAGGTCAAAGCAGAAACCTGGTTCAGAGACACGGAGCAATAAGCTCCAAAGTCTCTTCTAAAAGCTTTTTTAGTGTGGAAAAGTTAGTTTGTTTTTGATCCTGTAGTGCTATTTAATCTGCAAAAGCAAGAGTACTTCCAGTTGCTGTCAGAACGCTTGCTCATGCAGCGTGCTCACACAAGCTGGCAACATTCTCCAGGTGAAGTTTCTTTTCGCTACAAGGAAATACAAGCAAACTCTCAGTAATTCTTCTTACAGGAGCTTTCCTTCCTTTTCCGTTTCCCATTCGGTCCGTTTGCCAGCTCACCACTCGGTTTGCGCGTGCAGACTGTTGCTACAGCAACACATGCACATTTAGGGTGCAGAGGTGACATCTGCTCTTTGTGGTCGTTTAAAAGAGCTGAAAATAAAAAAAATATCTGGACAAAAAGAAAGAAACTATCCCGATGGTTATATGAGACTGTCATTTGCAAGAATGGCACCTCAGATTATAAACACTTTATTATTAAGTCGTGTTTCAGCCAACTGGACGAAGAGGCCCATGTTTTTAAAGCTAGATTATACACTGTGTGAAGTGTTGTTTATTTTTTACTCTACTGGTCTTTGCTTCTTTTCTTCGTGCAGGAACATTCCCCCCACCCGGGACACAAATCAGTGATTTCCTGTAAACTTACTGCAACCTTGTGTTTGTCTTCTTTTGAAGGCCTTCATGATGGAGCTGACAGCTCATCAGAGCAGTGTGGGTAATGTGCTTCAGGCAGGCAACCACCTGATTGCCCAGGGCAACCTCACAAAAGAGGAAGAGGATGAAATTCGGGAGCAGATGTCACTCCTCAACTCTCGCTGGGAGTCCCTCAGAGTGGCCAGCATGGACCGCCAGGCCAGGTAGAAACACTCACGTTGACCTTCTACTTCACTGCTTTCAGTAGTTTTGTCGTTGCAAACGTTCAATGTAATTTGTTGATTTGTAATTGAATGCACATGAAGCATTCACACTATAGTGATCCATTTTTTCCCATATATTTTTCTGCAGCTTTCTTGTCCCACAATCTTTGTTCTATTTTCAACAAATCATAAATCTAAATTTTAAGCTTGTTCAGGAGAAGGTGATATGACTTGATATTAGTGTAACAATAGCTTTTTGAAATACAGGTAGTCCCCGATTTACGAGCGAGATCCGTTACAACGAGGCGCTCGTAAACCGGAAATCTCGTAATTTGGAACGGCCGCCATTTCTCTCGTAAATCCGGAATTTCGCTCGTAAATTGGAACGGTTTTCGCTAGCGCGACTACAAACACTCTATTTTCATCCAAAAACTGCTTATGAGTGCATAAAAATGATCGGAAACGTGTGTTCATATGCTTATCTAACTAACTGTGGTGAAAAAACACATGAAAACTCAGTATTTTTTTCGTTTTTTCCAAAAATTCGCAGCTCGTAAGTCTGGAACCTCGCAGATCAGAGCGCTCGTAAATCGGGGACTACCTGTATTTAGCCTTTTCTGCCACTTTTTCTCTTATAGAAAGGGAATTGAGCTCATTTTACATCCTTCAAGTCTTTAGATCTGTTTAAAACCTTTTATTGCTCCTTTCAAATTTTGTTCTGGTTCAGCTTCTTTCGGCTTCCTTGTGCAAGTTTAAACTTTTTTTCAGCTACTTTCAGCTGCTCCTCTCAAATTTAATAATAATAATAATAATAATAATAATAATAATAATAATAATTTTATTTAAAAGTGCCTTTCAGGACACCCAAGGACACTTAACAAACCAACACAGTGTAATACAGAGCAAACATTATCAGCGACAAATTGAAATATAAAATACATAAAGGATATAAAATGGAAGATAAAAATACATTTAGTAAAGTTAGTGATAAGCTAGTCTAAAGAGATGTGTTTTCAGGGCAGTCTTGAACAGAGAAAGGGAGGTGGTGTTTCGAAGGTCTGGCGGTAGAGCGTTCCAGAGGTGAGGGGCAGAGCAGGTGAAGGCCCTGCTCCCCATGGTGGAGAGGCGGGCAGAGGGTACATGGAGATGTAGTGAAGAGGAGGACCTGAGAGAGCGTGATGGGATGGAGATTTGTAGGAGGTCAGATAGATAAGGAGGGGCAAGGTTGTGGATAGCTTTGAACGTGAGGAGTAGAATTTTGAAGATGATGCGTGATTTAACCGGGAGCCAGTGGAGCTGCTGCAGGACAGGAGTGATGTGATCATAGTAGGAGGTTTGAGTGATGACACGGGCAGCTGAGTTCTGGACCATCTGTAACTTGTGGAGAGATTTGTTGGGGAGGCCGTAGAGAAGGGAGTTGCAGTAATCGATACGGGAAGTCACAAGACTGTGCACCAGGATGGCTGTGGAGCGGGGTGTGAGAGAAGGACGGAGACGGTTAATATTACGGAGGTGGAAATAGGCAGGCCGAGTAATATTATAGTAAAATAGTAAAAAATTTAGTTTGCTAACTACATTTTTGTGTTTCTGCTAACTTTCTGCTAATTTCAGCTTGTTATGCTCATTTCAGCTTATTTATGCAGGCTTTAGTTTTTGCTGCTGTTTCAACTACCGGTACTATTTAGCTGTTTTATGCAAATTTTAGCTTTTTTGGCTTAATTCCACATTTTTTTTACGCCTTTGAACTTTTCTTCAGCCTAATTCAGCAAAAATGTGCTCTCTCCCCTTCCTTCTGTTTTTTTAGCTATTATTCAGCAGTTTTATTTATTTATTATTATAATTTTTTTGCTAATTGGTATTTTTTTCAGATAATTTCACTTCTTTGTGCTCATTTCTGCTTCTTTCAGGCTAATTGGGCAAACATGTTATTTCTGCTTTCTTCTGCTGTTCTACATGTTCAACTACTTAGCATTTTTAACTAATTTCTGCTGTTTTCAGATAAATAAATAAAAATTGTGGTAATTTCTGCTATTTTCATTCTAATGAAATTCTGTTAGTTTCAGCTTTTTCTGCTGTTTCAGCTACTATTTTTGTGCAAAATTTTACTTTTTCATCCAATTCCCTATTTTTGGAGCTCTTTTCATCTCCGTCCACTTCTTTCTGATAGTTTAAGCTATGTTGTGCCTTTTCAGCTACTTTTCCGCCATTTTGTTGTTGCTAATTTCAGCTTTTTTAGATACCGTAATTTCCTAATTTGTGTGCTAATTTCTTCTTATTTAAACCTATTTCATAAAATATGTGGTCTTTCTGCTTTCTTCTACCAGCTTAGGCTTGTTCTTCTATTGTAGCTACATTTCAGCATGTTTTTAGCTAATTTCAGCTGGTTTTTTAGCAAGTTCTTCAGCAATAAGCATTCACACTGCACTTTTGCAGGAAATGCAGTTTCTCTAGTTAAATCTGTCAAGATAAATAAAATGGTATGATATGTTAAGTTATTTGGATTTGAGGAGTAATGAGATTTAAACTTGACCAAATGCAGAATTTTCAGTTTAATGTAATGGAAACACAAAAAGATGAATACATAATGACTTCTCCTTTGTACCAGTCTGAATCTGTGTTCTTGATTTCTTCCTCTCTCGATTTCCAGGCTCCATGAAGTTCTGATGGATCTTCAGCAGCAGCAGTTACAGCAGCTTTCTGATTGGCTGACACTGACGGAGGAGCGGATCAAAAGGATCGAAACACAACCAGCAGCTGAAGACCTGAACACCTACAAGGAACATGTAGAACAACACAAAGTAAATTGAGTTTACCGGTATTTAGCTTTTCCTACTGTTGAACATAAATGGAAAAAAAAAATCGTATGAAAGGTGTAGAAAGATTGTACTTGCTTGTTATTCACATTTGTCTAGAAATGAAGTCAAATTGAATTGTATAGAAAAGTGTGTACCTATTCAGGTAACTGTTAAGTCTTGTTCAGGTTTTGTCCTAAAACCAGTCTTGTGATCACCTTCACCTCTTTAATGAGTCCTCGTCCATCTTTGTGCGGTCGCCCTAAACCTAAATAACTCTTCTAGCAGCTCATTTAAAGGGTGATATGTGGAGTTCACTATGTGTACTCCTGCACAGGAACTCCAGAACGACCTGGAGGCCGAGCAGGTGAAGGTGAACTCTCTGACTCACATGGTGGTGGTGGTGGATGAGAACAGTGGCGACAGCACCACCGTTGCCCTGGAGGAACAACTGCAGGTTTGATGTCTGCATTTCAAGCTAAATCCAGAACTTTTGTTGAGAAATGAAGACTTTATTTGTATCTTAACTTTACTTAATACAAATTATAGTATGCTTTCTACTGAAACGTGTTAATTTTTGTCTGCATTCAGTCTCTGGGTGAACGCTGGGCAGCAGTGTGTCGCTGGACAGAAGAACGGTGGCAAAAGCTGCAGGAGGTGTTTCTGGTTTGGCAGCAACTTTTATCAGACCAGGTGAGCTGTTCCACCTCATAATCCATGATTACATCTTCTACAAAACACTTGATTGGTGATATATTTTGTTATAATGCATATACAGTTGAAGACTGAGCTAAATTATATTCATTCACAAAAATGTTGCAGAGATTAAATATTTTCTCCACTTCTCACACAACCAAGCCCATTTTCTTTCTTGTTTTCAAACACATCTGTTTTTGAAAGTAGTTGCAGCACTGTGGACTAGTGGTTAGCCCTGTTGCCTCACAGCAAGAAGGTCCTGGGTTCAATCCCCGGGTTGAACCTGGGGTCTTTCTGTCTGAAGTTTGCATGTTCTCCTCATGTTTGCATGTGTTTTCTCCAAGTACTCCAGTTTCCTCCCACAGCTCAAAGACCTGCATGATGCGTAGGCTAATAATAATAGTTAGGATAACATAAAGCCTAAAAGTTGTCTGACTAATGCTTTTGTTGTACAATAAAAAATAAAAAAGTGTTTTCCTGCAGAGTTTGTTCAGAGCGTGGTTGGAAGAAAAAGAAGAGGCCTTAAATGAAGTTCAGACGAGCAACTTTAAAGACTCCTCTGAATTTGATTCAAACGTTCGAAGATTGGCTGTAAGTAGACAACTTATTCCTCTTAGTTTCTGTATTTTTTATTATCTTTTTTTTAGTTGCATAGTTACCTTTGTCTTATTTAGCTTTTAAACGAGGACATGGAGAAGAAGAGGCGGATTCTGGACAAACTGTCTGATGCGGGACAGGATGTGATGCAGCTGCTGCAAAGTTGTGAGGCGGGAGCGAAGATCGAGGCCGACACAGAGGAGCTGGCTCACAGATGGGACGGCCTGGTTCAGAAGCTGGAGGACTGCTCGTCACAGGTGGGCGTCGTGCAGTTCCTTATTCTCCGAGTGCTCAGTGTTTTGTTTGTAGTTTCATACAGGTGTCGCAAATAACATTTCAACAGTTGTTCATTTTAATGCCGTTCAGCAAACTTGTAAATAAGAAACATGGTG
>JBBPBX010046637.1:13183-26510 GCA_038048925.1 Garcialebias charrua | reverse complement strand
CATTTTGGCATAAAATGGTGCAGTACCAGTTTCGGCCGCTATGGGCGCTAATGCACCCTGTAGTCTGTTTACCTGCAGACTGTACCTGGAGGCGTATCCTGGCGCCATCTAGTGGCCATAAAAAAGACTGTCACGGCAGCGCGTATTATACACCGAAGCGTATTATCTACCGATTTTTCTGATTTATTTCCAAATATTGGCCAAAGCGTATTATACACCGGAGCGTATTATACACCGGTGTTTACGGTATATATATATATATATATATATATATATATATATATATATATATATTATATATATATATATATATTATATATATATAGCCGGCAGCGTTATCAATATTTGCACTACACTGCCAACTGTAAAGTAACAAAAATGATCCTAAAAGGATGAAATTACAAAAATCAAAGGATTTATTTAATACTTTACGTACATATATTCTATTGGGCCACGAAATTAACAAAAAATAGAATGATCTTTTAATCCCTAAAACCACGTTTAAATCTCAAATACACGGGTGTGTCGCCACCGCATTTATACATAAAAGTAACCCAAAATACATGAAACTAACAACTCGCCGTCGAATGGTCGACACAAAACACACAATAAACTCCTCCGGCCACGTTAATTTGGCTTGAAACAGCGGTGTTATTTATGGATTTCATTAGTAACCCAGCACTACCGGTGTAACAGGCAGACACAGCGTCAATAGGTAGTCAACAGATTTAATGAAAAGTAACCCAAAATACATGAAACTAACAACTCGCCGTCGAATGGTCGACACAAAACACACAATAAACTCCTCCGGCCACGTTAATTTGGCTTGAAACAGCGGTGTTATTTACGGATTTCATTAGTAACCCAGCACTACCGGTGTAACAGGCAGACACAGTTAGCGTCTATAGGTAGTCAACAGATTTAATGAAAAGTAACTAAAATACATAAAAATAACGACTCACCGTCGAATGGTCATCACAAAACACACAATAAAATCATCCGGCCACGTTAATTTGGCTTGAAACAGCGGGTTATTTACGGATTTATGAAGACACCGAGCGCAGCCAGCTACAGAATTAGCCCCTGAGTTCAACTATGACCCGGAAGTTGTCAAGATGGAATAGTCCATTTTTAGTAGGGGGATAAAGAAATCGACCGTTTTTTTTATTGCGTATTTAATGATCGTTTTCATCGTAACTATAATTATTTTTATGTTAAATGTACATTAACAAGCATGAGCAATGTTAGTGATGTAGGTGACTGCACGGGGCGAGGCGGGGCCGGGGCCACTGCTGAAATGGGACCCCCAGGCATTTACCTACATGGTAGAGCCCAGTCTGTTCTCAGCTCTGCCCCCCTCCCCCTCACACCCTTTCCTCCTCTGCTGTTTACGTGGGGAAAAAGGTAAAAAACAAGCAGCATAAAAGCTTGTAAATAAGTTTATTGTTTTACTGATAGATAATTAGTTATTAGCGGTACTGCATTTTAAATAAAAATAGCATAAATCCGCTTATGAATTATAAAAGTTAGTCAATTCACAAAAACGCTGACAAAAAGTTTAGGTCCACTGTAAGCGGAATAGCGCTTTAGCGCTCTCTAGCGGTCTGTGCCCACCACTGTTCATGTCCAATGGAATGGTCTCATCTATATGATTCCAAAGGCTGAGTCATGGTCGCGCTTTGGAGCGCGCGCGCGCACCCTCGCCGGTGTTACACGGCAGTGGAGGTGTTACATAATCTGCGTTTATTGTAGATTTCTCCAAAATGACACGTGAAAGTACACCATATATAACTTGTAGGAGAGCAAAAGCATTCACAGACAGACTGCGCACAAAGGCTGCGGCGCGCGCAGCGTTTGGAGACTCCAACATCACGTCATGTCATGAAAACTCTCCACTGAGGCGCACAGACTCGTTTCTTCATATCAGCTATTAAATAAACAAAGATCTATGTTCTACCAAACATCCAAGTAAGTTCCTCTGTGTTTACAGTAATTATGGTAATAAACTCGTGCGCAAAGTTAATATTTTCACTCAGAATGGATGGATGAGCCGGTTGCGCACCAAAGCAGGGTGCGCGCACACACAAATACCGACACACAATCACTCGTTCTTTGCGTGATAAACACATTTTATTACTATTCTTACTTAGGATTTTTTTCCTCACTCATATTATATTAAATTCATTATTTTCCTGAATCTAGAAATCATTTCTGATCGCGCAGGGATCAAACAAACATGTCCTTCACACATGCAGGAAGTAATTTGCATCTGTTTAACATATGTAAATGAAGGCGTGTCAGGGGAGGTGTCTGACGTGCGCTCAGTTCCACGTTAATTGTGATGTACAAAAGGAATGTGCGTGGATTCAGGCGTACGCACGGTTTGATACATCTGGATTTTTTTGTGCGTACGCAGTTTTCTGGATTTGACCGTACGTCACGTTTCAGTAAGAAATCCACGCAAGTCTTTGTACATGAGGCCCCTGCTCTCTGAGAGGCAGCAGCTCTACCAGTTGTGCCACCATGCTGCCCAGGCTTACTAATAATAAAGCTATGAACAAATATGACTGCCTTGAACAAATAAAACTTATACTGTACAGTACTGGATATGTATACTGAAAATAATTACATGAACACAAATTTTAAACACAACAGCATACGATCTGCCTCTTCAAGTGAAGCATTTGTGTGTCAACCCTTAAAAAATCTCTGCCCCTAAAAGAGTGACGTGTTGAGCAGGCAATCGTAGGTGGGCATTCATTCATTCAACCTTTATTTATACAGGTTAGTCTCATTGAGTCTCAAAGACTCATTTACAAGAGAGACCTAGCAGCAGATCAGGGGCCTGGAGGTTTTACATGTGGAGTCAGACAACAATGAGCAGGGACAGAATCGGGCTGAGCCAGACTTACTTGAGGAAACCATCAAGTAATTGGGGGCGGGGTGAGCCTGACGGAAGCGGAGTGTTATACAAATTTAGGAAAACGTACATGTTTAACAATCAATTAAAACACACTCAAATGCAGGAAATCACATCTACTTTATTAAAAATTTCAGGGGGATGACCCCCAGACGCCCCACCCAAACCGCTGCCAGCCCGCCCACTATCTGTGTTCCGGCATTGATTGGTTTACAAATTAAGCCCTGTGTAATGTATTTTGGGATTTGAAAGACAAAATGGATGGACTGAAGGATGTATGGATGGATGTATGTATGTATGTATGGATGGATGGATATAGATAGATGGATGATATAGAAGGATGGATGGATGGCTGAATGGATGGATGATGGATGGACATAGATGGATGGATGGATGCATATGGATGGATGGATTGATGAATGATATGAATGGATGATGGATGGACAGATGGACGATATGGATGGAAAGATGGATGGCTGGAGATGGATGATATGTATGGCTGGATATGATGAATGGATGTTTGGATGGATGGATAGATAGATGGATGGATTTTCTTTCCAGTTTTTTTGGTGAGATTTTGTCACTGCATTGTTGACACATTAATCTTTCTGTTTTTCTTTATGCTAATGTTTTGTTGTTTTGCTTTCTTGTGTTCTTGTTTTTCTTGTTATCATGAAAATATCCATAAATAAAACAAAAATGCAAGAATAAACTGTACCTTGATGAGCATTTCTAGTTCCATCCTGAGGCTCATTACTTCAAGGGTTACTGCAGCAACTTTACACACATCAGGATCAGAGACATCTTCAGGAAAGCTCAGCCCATCTGGCTGCTGGTTGGAGTAACCATAGAGACAGAGCACTGTTCGTCCTCCCTGGAAGTTGGCAAACAAGCAAAAAATACATAAGTAAACTGCAGCTACAGCTAAATACTAAAAACCTTTGAGTTTATACTGCCTGACATCACCATGGAAGAGACATATGAGTTGGCCCAGACAACATCCAGGGGAGGTGCTGAAAGACTGTGCCGATCAGCTCTGCGAAGTGCTGGCCAATATCTTTAACTCCTCCCTCACCCTGGCAACTGTTCCCATTCATTCATTCATTCATTCCACCTTTATTTATGCAGGCTAGCCTCACTGAGCCACAGGGACTCATTTACAAGAGGGACCTGTTCCAAACAGAACAAATAAAGTACAGACAACAAAACTGTAGACAATGGCACAGCTTCGACTTGGCGGCTTCCCCAGCTTCTCTGCAGTCCTACAACAACAAACTGACCCGTTTTTCAAGCCAGACTAAAAGTTTGTCCCTCTTCCAAGCGAATTCAGTGTTCAGTGACTCAGAGCGCTGGACTGGACCGTCCCAAAAAATATTTTTTGGTCCAGTACTGGCCGCTCCAACCCCACCGGTCACTCTGAGCACAGCCTACCGGCCAGGTTGTCCCTAGAGCGGGGGAGTCGTTGTCCGAAGGTCTGGTGTTTTTTTTTTCTCCGAACCGCAACCGAACTCTTCATCCGGACCTTTGGGGTTTGCACGGTTCCGAGCAGTATCGCTGTATGGTATTTTGCTGGCTTTCTGTTGGACTGGCTCCTCGTGATGTCTGCAGTTGGTGTGGGAGAAGTTGACCCGAATTGGACCAGAACCGAACCAAGCTGGGCTGTGGGAGAACTCGTCCCAAACAGAGCCAGTCAACTTCAACTGGCAGCCCATTATCTTTCACTGAAGGATCTCCCACCTCCGTGGGATTTGCTGTTGGCAGCAATGGTGCCTGTCGGAACCGGACCAGAACAGAACAGAGCCAAGAACGACTTCAACCTCTCCAGTCAGTTCTCATCTTTGTTCCCATTTCCCCATCATTTTCAAAGCTCTGACTATCGTCACTGAACATTGTAGACACATCTGAATCTGCCTCTACCTGCAATATCGTGTTTTTTGTAAAAACTTTTCTCATGGTTCTATTATGGAGGCTAATTGACACACTATTAACTCTTGTAATTACACATTTGTCACAAAAAAACACAAGAAAATGTCTGAGAATAATGTAGTTACTGCTCTCAGGGATTCAGCCCAACCCTGGGCCCCCTACTCATTACTGCACACCAAATGATTTTAAAAACATGTCAGGTCTTCATTTTCTGCATGTAAACGCATGTACGTAGTCTTTTGAAAAAACTTGACGCTTTGAAAATTCTGGTCCATTCCTCTGGGGCTGATGTAATTGTCATCTCTGAATCATGGCCAAACAAATAATGACCTGGCAATAGATGTATTTAATGTCTATTGCTGTGATCGTCAAAAAAAAAAGAGGGGGTCGCCATTTACATCTGAGAAACCCTAGATTCAGGTCTTGTGTGGGCCAAAACAGTCCCAAACCAGTTTGAAGCCTTAGCTGTAAATATCACTTTGAATGGAGGCCAGATCTTATCTGTAGTGGGCTGTTTCCACCCTCCCTCAGCAACACCTGAGGCTCTGTCTTCCCTGATAGCCTTTATAGCTAATTCACAATTCAATAAGGTTTTACTTGCCAGAGATGTTAGGCCATGTTTACACGGACACGGTGGGGGGAAACTGAGGTTTTGAGTATGTTAATAATTAGAGGGAAAAGATTTGCGTTGACACGGACGAATTCTGTGTTTACATGCATCCGCTCGAATCTCCCCCCTCCCTCATGAATCTACTCCCCCTCCCTCATGAATCTACTGCTCACCTAATGCGCATGCGTGTTTCCTCAAGGCCCCGGTATAGCTCTGCGTATGGCCTGTACGCCGCTCTACGCACGCGTTCTGTGCGCGCGCGTTCACAAGCACAGCTCTGCGTTCGTTCTCGCGTTAATGCTCGCGTTTTTGCTCGCGTTTTTGCTCCAAATACTTGACGTCATTTGAGCAACAGCAGGGCGGAGCGTTTACCTACGGGACAAATTGAGGTTGCTGATTGGTCATTTGCTGACACGCCTACTGAACTGATTGACAGGTCGGGTAGGGGGGGAAAAGCACTTCACACAGCTTCTGCCGCAGCGGTGTTCTGTGTTTATGTTAATAAAAAGTTCTAAAAAATTAAATAAAAAACAGGGAGCGCTGGTCCAGCACACCAGAACACCAGGAAATATTTAGAACCTCGCGCAGCCACGTTGGACATGAGTTTAATTCGCTCGTGACAAATTCATTCATTTCCTCATCATTTCAGTCATGGGCTGTGTCTCAATTCAGGGGCTGCATCCTCATGAGTGCGCATTTGTCGGCCGCATACGTCATTGCCCCGCGCGGAGGACTGTCCCAATTCGAAGACTCCTCCTCATGCGGCCGAGGAATGCGGCCTACTTCCTGCCGAAATCGAAGGATGCATTCGTGAATCCTTCCAGACGGAGGCTATCCCAGAATTCATAGCGCCAGCAGAGATTTCGCGGGGGGGTGGGACTTTCTGCGTGCAGAGTCGGGGCTGCTGTGTGTTGTTGAGTCATCAGCTCGTTTTAACAACAACCTCAGCGCGAATATTCATTCAACCTTTATTTAGTCATCTCAAACAACCTCAGCTCGAATATATCTCATTAAAATTTAACTTCAGAAACGACAAAAAAAAATGTGTTAGCTGAATATACAGTATATTAGTGTTTCTGAGTTTACTGTTTTTGAAGAACTGATTACAAATCAGATTATTTTACACGTGCGTAGCAAGGATTTTCTGAGGGGCAATCTTTTAAAACCCAGAGTGGACCTACGAAATGCAAGTTGTCCAGTAGCACAGTTGGTAAATCAACCTGCGATTGGTGCAGAGATACTTTTCTCGAAGCTGGTTCGAATCTCACTCGGTACGGTTAAAACTTATTTTACGTTTGTCTTTTATTGGATAAAAAAAAAAGAAGGAGTTTCACAAACTCCTTCTTTTTAATCTCAGTCCTCATTTTTTATCCAATAAAAGACAAACGTAAAATAAGTTTTAACCGTACCGAGTGAGATTCGAACCAGCTTCGAGAAAAGTATCTCTGCACCAATCGCAGGTTGATTTACCAACTGTGCTACTGGACAAGTTGCATTTCGTAGGTCCACTCTGGGTTTTAACAGATCGCCATTTATAAGCTGATTTGTAATCAGTTCTTAACAAACAGTAAACTCAGAAACACTAATATATATACATGTATTCAGATAAATAATATATTTTAGCGGCGTCCCTTCTCTTTCCACACACACCAAGCGGCACACAAGAACTTCCCACCCACTTCAAGAGAACGCCCCACCCACTTCAATGCCGGCAAACCTGAAGGCTAGACCGTCCCATTTCAGCAGTTTCGCTCAGCCCACCCGGTCTTGTGAGTGCGTGGCCTACTCGGCCCAGCTAGGCTGGGTCCTCATGAGGATGCAGCCCCTGAATTGAGACACAGCCATTGAGTCAGTGGAGGAGGAAGCGATCACTTGACTTTTGGCAAAAAAACAAAAGAAAAGTCCAGATCAGGGATGAAGAAGGGGAATTTAATACATTTGTGTCTCATACAAAACAGTCCGGCGCCGGGCAGTTTATTGTGAGATGCCACGCCTCGCGTACGCGGTCGTAAAATTTGAGCTTGGCGCTTACATGCCCTGCGGGACTACGCTTGTGCCTCTGCATACGTACGGCGTACAGCGGCGTACTGCCGTACGCAGAGCTATACCGGGGCCTTGAGTCTGCTTTCTTCTGGAGCTAAGCGCAGCTAACAACACAACAACTTAGCAACAAGTTAAAGCTGGAATTTGGATAATAGTCGAGAGATTTGACGCCAAGTGGGACCCGCTTCATCTAACAAGCTGCACACCAGACACTGACTGGACTGTGGACCAGAACAGAGTCAATGAGGATGATGTCGGACTTTAGTCCGTGATAAACATGATTTACAGCAGGTAAATCAACGTTCTTAATATAATGTTTGCTTGTGTTTACTTTGATCACACAATAACGAATTGAGTTTTTATTTTATTTTATTTTTTCTGCGAGGTGGAGAAGCTGTCGTTCCAACAGGCGGACCGGTTCTGATGTGGTCCAAAATCCACCAGGATGAAAACAGAGCAGAGTCCTGTTCATTAACGTAGTTAACAGTTCAGTTAACGTGTTTTAATAGTGTTTAGTTAAATTCTCAGTGTTTGTGTGACATACAGTTTGTGGTGTTGAATAAATAAATAAATAATTAAATAATGAACCTGGTGTCTTAATTTTCATAGCACGTTACGCATTGTTTAAATTACATAACGAGTCCAGATAGATTAATTTAGCTCAGATAAATTTATATATCTCCCACGCTAACATAAATACTGTTTATTATTTGCTGGTGAAGATTCTCAGTCGTCCAGGACATGATACCATACCATACCATACCATACCATTTTATTTATAAAGCACTTTAAACAGGAACAAGTCCACCAAAGTGCTGGACAAACAAACACGCAACAGGCAACACATACAATGAAGTACAACACGAAAAACATAAAAACATTGCAGATCATAAATCAAACGATCCAGTACACATCAGCTGGCATTGAAAGCGATGGAGTAGTAGTGAGTTTTTAACCGGGATTTGAAAACCGAGAGGGAGGGGGCCTGTTTGATGAGCAGCGGTAACTCGTTCCAGAGTCTTGGGCCTGCTACAGAGAACGCTCTGTCACCCCTGCGCTTAAGGCGAGTTTCTGGAACTATTAAGAGTACCTGATCCTCTGACCTCAAAGCACGTGGAGGAACATATGGGTGTATCAGATCCGAGAGATAGGCGGGGGCGAGACTGTTCAGCGATTTGTAGACATACATGAGAATTTTGAATTGGATTCGAAGATGAACCGGTAGCCAGTGAAGGGAGGCCAAGACTGGTGTAATGTGCTCTCTTTTGCGTGTGCTGGTTAAAAATCGGGCAGCTGCGTTCTGAACCAGTTGTAATCGTGCAATGGTGGCTTGACTGACGCCAAACAGAAGTGAATTGCAGTAATCAAGCCTAGATGTAATGAATGCGTGAATCACTGTCTCCAGGTGCTTTTTGGATAATATGGGCTTCAGCTTAGACAGACGCCTCAGCTGGAAAAAACAGGATTTGACGATCATGTTTACATGACTGTTGAGTTTCATGGAAGGATCCATTATCACTCCCAGATTTTTGACTTTTTGTTTTTCGGACAGGGGTAGAGCAGACAGGTCAATGCAGTGGTTTGAGGTTGTGTCATTGGGAAGGAACAATATGGCTTCAGACTTCTTATCATTGAAGCTTAAGAAATTTAAAGCCATCCAGTCCCTGATGTCAGCCAGGCAGTCGAGCAGAGGTTGAATAGAGCCTGTACCATTTTGTCTTAGGGGGAAGTAGATTTGACAGTCATCAGCGTAGAAGTGGAAAGGTATATTGTGTTTCCGGAAGATAGCACCGAGTGGCAGCAGGTATAAGGAGAACAAGAGAGGACCCAGGATGGACCCCTGCGGAACCCCCCATTTAAGAGCCGCCACTGCAGAAGTAAAATCATTGATGGACACACAAAAAGACCTGTCAGAGAGGTAGGATCTGAACCAGTTTAGGGCTGATCCTGAGATGCCCACCCACTGCTCCAACCTAGCAATGAGGATCTCATGGTCAATGGTGTCGAAAGCGGATGTGAGGTCCAATAGGACAAGCAGCACAGAGTCACCAGTATCTGTGGATAGAAAGATGTCGTTAAAAACCTTCAGTAGGGCAGTCTCAGTGCTGTGGAGGGATTTGAAGCCAGACTGGAATAGCTCGGGGATAGCGTGATCCTCCAGGAAGCACTTTAGTTGGGACTCAACTATTTTCTCTAGAAGTTTAGAAACAAATGGGAGTCTGGAGACAGGCCTGAAATTGGATAATACTGACGGGTCGAGGTTTGGTTTTTTCAGGAGGGGTTGAACAGCAGCATGTTTTAATGATTTTGGCACCACACCCGAGGATAGACTGCTATTAACAATAGAGAGAATGGAGGGACCTAGAGTGTGAAAAACCTCCTTTAGAAGCCGAGGGGGGACCACATCGAAGGGGGAGCCAGATGGTTTCAGGCTGCACATGACCTGCTCTAGAGAGGACAGAGAGACTGGTTCAAAATGGTCAAACACAGCAACAGATTGAGGTGGGATGGATGGATCGTGAGATGGAGGAGAAATGAGAGCCCTGGTGGTTGCGATTTTATCTAAAAAGAAATGTTGGAAGTTCTCGCACAGCTCAGTCGAGGCTTCCATGGGTGATTGTTCAGTGAGGTGGAGAACAGAGTTTAGGGTGGAGAACAAAACTCGAGGGTTACGAGAATTTGCAGCAATGATATCAGCGAAGTATTGTGATTTAGCAGTTATCACTGCTTTCTGATATCGGCGCCAGCTCTCTTTTACCATCTCAAAAGAGACCTGCAGACTGTCTTTTTTCCACTTCCTCTCCACCTTTCGGCATTGCTGCCTCGCAGCTCTGGTAGTGTCATTCAGCCACGGTTCGGCCCTGAGTTTTGGTCTTCTCGTTTTGATAGGCGCTACTTTATCCAAAGTCTTTAAACAAACAGAGTCAAACTGGTTTGTCAGCTCCTCAGTGCTGGAGAGGAACCCCGGGGGCTGAATTAACATGTCATTGTTGTAAACCTCAGTGAAACGTGCGGCAGTTAAATGGTTAACATTCCTGCCTTTACGTGCAGAAATGCATGTTTTAGGATTTACATGGGGGATGGTGAACTGAAAATTCACTGGCCTATGATCTGAGAATACATTGTCTCCTATTTCAAGGTTTGAAACAGTCACATCGCATGTTAAAACAAGGTCCAACAAATGTCCACGCTGCTGCGTGGGAGAGTTCACGTGTTGAGTTAAATTAAATGAGTCCAATAAATCTAAAAAGTCCTTAACCATGGGCTTCTCAGGACAACACACGTGCAAGTTGAAGTCGCCTGAAATGACGACCCGAGAATATTATGATAAAATCAAAAAAGGCGTTCAATACAGGATCAACTGGACTTTATTTACTGTTTATTATTGTTAAACTGTTATAATTTAGCACATATTGTGCAGCGTGACACGTGAAATGTCCAACTGCCTGTTCACCTGGCTGTCCGCGCGTGCGTGCTATGCACATGTGTTCAAACAAAAGCTTAGCAGGAGATGTTTACATTATCAACGGGGGTCAACGAAAAAGCTGCACTCTGAAGGGTGAGTTCAGAAGCCTTCGGATTCAAAGAGGGGGGCTACTGGTGTCGTGTAAATGATGAGTAGAACCGCAGAGAGAAAGGAGCGGTTTCACTCAAAATATGCGCTGTGTAAACGGCCCCTTAATCTTAACTGGGAAAAGTTGACACATCCCCCTCCCCCGCCCCCGGTGATAAATTCAAGGAATGTTGCTTGTCACTTAATCTGACCCAACTCAATGACTCTCCGACCAGACGGAACAATAAATGTCCTGTAAAATCTTCTATCTTAGATCTATTTCTAACAAATATGCCTCACAAATTCCAAGATATAGGTGTTTTCGCCAACATTTCAAGTGATCATTGTGTAACAGAGGCTCTTGGAGAAATTAAATGTCCACACCCCAAGCCCAGATTAATTCAAAAAAGGAATTTGAAACGTTTTTTCTGAAGTCATTCCCTTGGGATTTATCTCACTTTGACTGGCATCATATTCTATTAGGGGTGCAGAAAAAAATAGATTTTTTAAAGAATCTAGATTCTTAGTCCTGGCAATTCTGAATGGATTTTAAAAGCACCCAAATCGATTTTAAAACGTGTTTAATTTTATAGTTTTTCCGCTCCTACTCCTGAGCGTACTACATTTTGCATTATATGTCTGCTCGGCCACCGTAGAATTTTGGCTGTGTAGGCCACCGTACAGCAAGCTAGTTAGCCAGCTCCCTTTATCTGAATGGAGCCTGCTAGCATGGAGGAGGGAGACAGCGCGATTCAACCCGCTCCTTCATCTTTAAAAATAATTTCAGATCCTACAATGTTCCAGGGGAAGACAGAGCTTAATAAGAGAACGGTTGTTTGCAAGAAGTGTCAAATAAAATTATGGTACAGTATTTTTTCTGTTAAATTATTATTTTATATATGAATGTTTCTGTTAAATTATTATTTTATATATGAACGTTTCTGTTAAATTATTATTTTATATATGAATGTTTCTGTTAAATTATTATTTTATATATGAACGTTTCTGTCAAATTATTATTTTATATATGAATGTTTCTGTTAAATTATTATTTTATATATGAACGTTTCTGTTAAATTATTATTTTATACATGAATGTTTCTGTTAAATTATTATTTTATATATGAACGTTTCTGTCAAATTATTATTTTATATATGAATGTTTCTGTTAAATTATTATTTTATATATGAACGTTTCTGTCAAATTATTATTTTATATCTATGAATGTTTCTGTTAAATTATTATTTTATATATGAATGTTTCTGTTAAATTATTATTTTATATATGAATGTTTCTGTTCAGTGCCTGAGACGACTTCTGTTGTGACTCGGTGATACAGAAATAAACTGAACTGATTTACAGTAATTTGGCACAACGTTGTTCTTCTGTCTGTCTTCAGGTGTTTCAGTTCGACACCATCTCAGAGAAGACGTCCGACCAGGTCCACTTCTTCTTCGCCAAACTGAACTGTCGTCTGTACAGAAAGAAGGACCAGACCACGGAGCTGATCTCTGCCAACCGGCTGTTCGGGGAGAAGTCCCTGCTCTTCAACGAGACGTACCAGAACATCAGCCAGATGGTGTACGGAGCAAAACTGCTGCCTCTAAACTTCAAGGTGCTCAGAATAATTTATGTTATTCAAACATATTTGAAAACATTCAATTAATTACATTAAAATATATTGATTTCACAGTAAAATTGAATATTTTAAATAATTAAAATAAAGCTACAAGACACAGATTGTTAGGCCATAAAATGATTAAATCAATCGTTATTCAAAATTTTTGATGTTTGTCTTACTTTTGTTTTCACATTTTATTTATGTTGGAGTTTCATTTAGAAATTTTCCATTTCAGCCAATGACATCGTTCTTTGCTTTAAAACATCTAAAAAATCAGTAGAGAAAAATACCTTCCATCTTGAATAGACTTTCCTGTCAGAATTCTAACTTTTTGTGGACAAAATGACCTTCAATGTTGATGATGTCATTCTTTACTTTCAGAATAATTGTAAACTAAATGACCTATCTTAATGACATCTATTTACTTTCAGAATTCTAATTTCTTGTTGATAAATTTACCTTCTATGTGAAGGTGATCCCTCACCTATAACGAGGGTTGCGTTCCAAACACCCCTGCGATAGTACTTATATACATTAAGGCTTTATAAACCCTTCCCACTCTCTTATTAACCTTTCCCTTTAATGCATTTACTAGAGCACATGCACAAAATGTTATTTTGAAAAGACTGGTGGATCAGTTTTTTTTTTTGGGG
>JBBPBX010046637.1:0-11112 GCA_038048925.1 Garcialebias charrua | reverse complement strand
TGTCTCGAATCTGTTCGTCTTTTGTGCCTCCAAACTCACAGTTTTGTGCTAGTTCATATAAGCTTCTGACGAATGCTTCAACAGGCTCTCCGGCTTTCTGCACTCTTTTATGAAAGCAAGCTCTGTCGTGAATAACATTTCTTCTTGGCACAAAATGGTCGCTGAATTTCGCCATTACCGTCGTGTAATCTAGCTCAGGATGTGTCTCCACGATTTCTTCATATTCATCAGCCGCCACATTTACTCTCTCGTACACAAACGAGTCGTAAATAGCCTCTGCCTCTCTTCCCAGGGCATAAAGAAGCGTGTTGACTTGTACCTCTCCGCTCTCTCTGTCCAGCTTTGACGCTATTCTGTAGCGATCAAAGCGACGACGCCACATCGGCCATTCTGCCGGGCGCGAGAAGTCGAAGGTTCCGGTGGACCGAACTTTGCCATTTAACTCAGTAACTCACTCAGTAAGGCGTCCTGTCGGCCACTTCTGACACCATGTCATGAACGGCTGCTTCTGTGAAGAACAGGCGGTGGACTCACGAGGTAGCTTGGCAAACTCAGCTTTATTGAACAGCTAATAGCAGGACATGTTAACGTCTCATGTCACGCTCGGTCATCAACTAAACACACACACTGTGCATGCTCAGTCTACACTGGCTACGGCAACCCAACTGGGACATATCACCCTCATGGCTACAGCAACATCAAGTAAAGCAGACTGAGTTACAACTGTTTATGTTTCTGCTAAGGTTAATTAGCTGGGACAATTTCAGAAGTAAGAAAACTTTACTTAATGAGTGCAGCCATTCTTGATTCTATTGTTTTTTTAACTAATCTTTTCTTAACTTGTTCTTCTTATACATCTTTAAAGGTGCTATGTGTAACTTTCTGTAGAGTGCAGAACTTAGAAAAAATTTTCAACAGGCAAAGCATTCTGATCCCTCCCCCTCAGAGCCATATATGGCTCTGAGGGGGAGGCTCTGCTGAGATTCAAATTCAAGCTCTGTTTTTATTGGCTGATTCAAATTCAAGCTCTGTTTTTAATTGGCTGGTTACAAACTCTGTTTTTATTGGCTGTCATTGTCCTGGTCACTCTGTGTTTTTAGTGTTTTTATAAATGCTGATAGAGAAGCAAGGGGACTATAGTTTTTTTCAGAGATTACTTTGTCTAACATCAGTTTGTCAGTAGATAGTGACAGAGTGAAGAAATATGTTAAAAATATATTGTTTGAAAAGTTACAGACTACATTACAATCTTACATACCCCAGCTTTAAAATACCAGTCTCTGTGTCACAGCTTAGCAGAATGACTGCAAAAGGAAACCACAGTTTAGTAATGCACGGACACTTTTTAAGAACAGCATGCATTTAAAATCGAAAAGTGGTCCAGCAGCCGCTGCCTGACTTCACTGTAAATCCATCCTTCTGTAATGATCATCTTCCACAGGGATCCTTCTGATAGGTGTTTAGACACCTGTTACCTTAATAAAAACCACACAAGATAAACAAGAGAAATGAGTTAGACAGAATCATGGAAACTTTGCAAAGGGGATTAGGCTTTTTAATGTACTTCTGAAACTTAGTTGGTCTCATGAACACATTCTTGCACAAATCCGAATTGTGCAGCTATCACAAACCATTTATACAAGTAGGAGGAGGAGTTTTGACAAGTTACACAAATCTCTGACATTATACAGATAGATAAACTGCAGTCAGGGTTCTGCATGAGGCAGGAACATCTAATCAAAACATTGTACCATGAACAAACAAAGAAGTTTGTCTGTTCTTCCTCAAGGACCAACACTGTTTGTATCTCAAATTAATTGTTTGAATGTGAACAGAGAACATTATATTAAAGTGAGCTGGGTAAGAATTATTGTTCAGAGTAATTAGTTTTAGATGATAAATGTTGAACATCTCCATCACCTTCCACTGGATCTGATCATCTGTGCTTGTTTGTCAAATTTAAGTTGGGACAAGTACGTCTTTATGTCTTTTATGAGAAAAATCCTTATTATTGCTCAATGTGTTGAAAAGTGGGCAACTGTGTGTGAATGTCCGTGTTTGCATTTTAGCAAAATATCTCAGGAGTAATTTTTGGTGTAAACTGGCGCTTTAATGAATGCCGTGAAAACTACAGAAATAAGACAGACAGTACAAAATAAAATGTAAAACAGTAAATCAGTAAAAACAGTAAAACAGTAAAAACAGTGAAACAGTAAAACATGCTTTAACAAAAAATACCTCGTGGCCGCTCGTCGCTAAAGAAGTCCTAGGCAAACTTTTCTTGTCCTATACAGTACATTCTAAATAAACATAAAATATTAGAACATCATGACTGAAAGATGTACAATATTTACAACAGTTATAAATACCTTGTACATTCTTCAGTCCTATACATTCTTCAGTCTTATACATTCTTCAGTCAGTGAACCACCAAGGCTGCTGCGCGTCTGTCGTCTCTAGGCAACCGCTCATGTGTGTGGAGCACAGAAAATCTAGCCCCTCCCCTTCATTCACACAGATCTTGTGACAACGGCATTAACAGAACAAACCCTCACAACAGAACAAATGCATCCTGCACAAATATCACACTTTCAAAGCATAAACTAAACAAACCAAAACCAAAATATTCTAACTACTGAACAACAAATATTAATTCTTCTTTTAATACATAAATCATTTCAGTGACAGTTACAGGTGGTATCTTAACAACTGATTTAAGTGATCATTTACCAGTTTTCACTATCTACAGAAATGATCAAAACATTACAAAAGAAGTTACAATTAAGAAAAAAATAATAAACACATCAAAAAAAGCTATGGATCAATTAAAAGATGATTTACAGAAGCAAAACTGGAAGGACGTGTATATTGATGATGTTAACAGATCATATGATGAATTTATGAACATTTTAGAAGCTCTGTATGAAAAGAATTGTGTGCAAAGAAATCGTAGAAAAAGAAATATTGTTGACCAACCTTGGATGACTAAAGGGTTGAGAAATGCTTGTAAAAAAAAAATTTGTATTTATGTTTCTTAAAAACGAGAACACAACAAGCTGAAGAAAAATATAAAAAATATAAAAATAAATTGGTAATGATTATAAGAAGATGCAAGAAAGAATACTATAGTGATTTATTAAACAAGAGCAATGGTGACACTAAAACAACATGGCGAGTAATAAATGATGTTCTAAAAAGTCATAAAGCAAAAACGAACATTGCAAAATATTTTGTGAAAGATGACAAAGAAATACATGATGAGAATGATATCGTAAATGAATTTAATCAATATTTTGTAAATATTGGATCAAGCCTTGCAGCTAAAATACCAAAAGTAGATAATAAGGTGTGTCATTCAATTAAAAGTTGCACCAACAGTATTTTTCTTAGTGGAACTAACAAAGAGGAAATTATGAAAATGGTAAAAAATCTCTCAGACAAGAGATCAAAAGACTGGGTGGACATGGATATGATGTTCGTAAAAGAAATAATAAGTTATGTTATTGAACCGTTTACATATATATGCAATTTATCTTTTTCAACAGGAATATTTCCAGATAACATGAAAGTAGCAAAGGTAATTCCTCTTTTTAAAAATGGTGATAAATGTGTATTCAATAATTATAGGCCAATATCCTTATTACCACAGTTCTCAAAAATTCTAGAAAAACTATTTGTGACCAGATTGGATCAATTTATTGATAAACAAAATATTTTAAGTAGCAGTCAGTATGGGTTTAGAGAAAACTCTACATCAATGGCTCTCATGGATTTAATGGAACAAATAACTAATGCTGTCGATCATAAACAGTACTGTGTTAGTGTTTTTGTTGATCTAAAAAAAGCATTTGATACCATTGACCACACCATTCTCCTTGAAAAACTAAATAAATATGGTATTAGAGGACCAGCATTACAGTGGGTATCTAGCTATTTGAAAGACAGGAAACAGTTTGTGCAAATAAATGATGTTAGATCTGACCTCCGTGATATCACTTGTGGAGTTCCTCAGGGTTCTGTGCTTGGACCAAAGTTATTTATTTTATATGTGAATGACTTGGTAAATGTGTCAGGACTACTTAAATGTGTTCTTTTTGCCGATGACACCACATTTTTCTGTTCGGGTAATGACATAAAACAGATTTTGGATATGATGAAAACAGAATTTATAAAAATACAAACTTGGTTTAAATTAAACAAATTATCTTTGAATTTAGATAAAACTAATTACATGATATTCAGTAACAAAAAGAGAATTGTTGATGACGATCCATTTGAAATTGAAGATGTTGTGATCTGTAAAGTGAGTGAAGTGAAGTTTCTGGGTGTTATCATTGATGACAAACTGACATGGAAACATCATGTAAATTCCATTAAAACAAAAATAGCTAGATCAATTGCAGTACTGTATAAAGTCAGGGATTTTTTAATTGATAAAGCTCTGCATATGTTGTATAACACAATCATTGCTCCACATTTAATCTATTGTATTGAGGTTTGGGGAAAAGCGTGCAAAACAATTACAAAGCCTGTTTTTATTTTACAAAAGAGAGCTGTAAGAGTAATCACCAGAAAACATTTCAGTCACCCATCAAACACCTTGTTTCTTCAGCTAAACTTATTGAAATTCCAGGAATTGGTAGAATATAGTATTTTATCAGTTATGTATAGGGCTCATAATAACACATTACCTTTAAATATCCAAAGACATTTTATAATTCTCTCAGTTTTCAAATCCCGGTTAAAAACTCACTACTACTCCATTGCTTTCAATGCCAGCTGATTTATATTTGATCGTTTTACTTATGATCTGCAATGTTTTTATGTTTTTCGTGTTGTACTTCATTGTCTGTGTTGCCTGTTACGTGTTTGTTTGTTCAGCACTTTGGTGTGGACTTGTTCCTGTTGAAAGTGCTTTATAAATAAAATGGTATGGTATGGTATGGTAAAAAGACAAAGTTATTACAATCTCAAAGGGACAGAGATATTCATCAAACCACAATTCAGAACCAGCTTAAAGGGACGGTCTACCTCAATTCAGGGAGTTCGATTGTGGAATGCTCTGGAGAGTGATGTTAAAAATGCAAAATCAATGAATTATCGACCGATCTCTAAACTCTGCATCTTAGCCAAGGTTCAAGAAAAACTGATAAACTCTCAGATCAAAAATTATCTGGACTCATTTAACATCTTACCTCTCCATCAATCTGGTTTCAGGAAAAAACACAGCACAACAACTGCTTCTCTGAAGGTTCTGAATGATGTTGTTGAAGCATTGGATGCTAAGGACTATTGTGCTGCACTTTTCTTAGACCTGTCTAAAGCTTTTGACACTGTGGATCATAACATCCTGTGTCATAAGCTCTCAGAAATCGGTTTCTCTGATCACACCATCGGTTGGTTTTCTAACTATCTTTCCAATCGGAGGCAATGTGTTCAACATAACGGTGCTTCTTCCAGCTATTTAACAGTTAAAAATGGTGTACCACAAGGCTCAGTTTTAGGACCAACTCTCTTTACAATCTACATAGCTAATGTAGGTCACTGCATCCCTGATGCATCCTTACATTTCTATGCTGATGATACAGTTGTTTATTGCCGAGCTAAAACAGTAGCTAAGGCTTTCCAGTTACTACAATCCGCTTTTGACATCATCCAGTCAGATTTGTTCCGTCTCAAACTTGTCCTAAATGCTGATAAAACAAAAGGGATGTTTTTTTCAAATAGGAAGGCGGTTCCAGCAGATCCTCCTCTGATTTTATCTTCAAATGGTGTCCCTATTGAGTTTGTTGATTCCTATAAATATCTGGGTATCCTGATCGATTCACATCTCTCTTTTAAACTCCACGTGGAAAACCTAGTGAAGAAATTGAAAGTTAAACTGGGTTTCTTTTTCAGAAACAGATCATGTCTAACACTGAATGTTAGGAAACGCCTTGTATCTGTGACTTTCCTTCCCTCCATTGATTACGGTGACATTCTCTACATGAATGCTCCTACAAGCACCCTGCGGATGTTGGATGTGGTCTATCATGGTGCACTAAGATTCATAACTGGTTGTGATTATCGTACCCACCACTGCACCCTGTATTCACTGGTTAATTGGACATCATTAACCTCACGCAGACTCTTCCACTGGTACATTTTCATCTTTAAATCACTTCTTGGTCTGCTGCCCTCATACATCTCCTCCTACATGTCTTTGCGTGAGTGCAGCTACAGTGTGCGCTCTCAGGACATGATTACCTGCAGTGTTCCGTCAGTGAGGACTGAACTTGGAAAAAGGGCCTTCTCCTATTCTGCTCCTGCTTCATGGAATATCTTACAAAAAGATCTGAAGCTCTCGACCTTGACTTCTCTAAATGGTTTTCAGAATCTGTTGGAATCCTGGCAAAAACCAATGCAGATTTGTTCCTGTCTTTGATTTTATACGTCTACCTTATAATGTTTTGCTAGTTTTTTGATACTTTGTTAAAAAAAAAAAAAAATCTTTTTTTCTCTCTTTTTGTTTTCTATTGTTTATTGTTTGTTTGTTTATTGTTTAATGAAATTCTATCACTGCTGTTCATTGTTCTTTAGTTTTAGCAGGTCGCTTTCGTAAATGAGCCCATGAGGTTCAAAAGATTTACCTGACTAAATAAAGGTTGAATGAATGAATGAATGTACCGTATTCACCGGAGGAAAATACGCTCCGGTGTTTAATACGTTTTGTCCAATTATTAACAATAAACAAGAAAAAAACGTACACAATACGCCTCGGTGTTTAATACGCGTCATCACCACGCGACGCGTCAGCGCCTCATTTGCCCTAATCAAGATGGCGGCGACAGAAGCAAGCGAGTACGAAGATCTTTACAAGGAAACACGGTAAAACAATTATTTCTTTGCGAGAAAAAATATATTTCTTAGCTGATTTCATAGCAGACGTGCTTCTGAGCTTAACGAAATGTTCAAATCAGCTGGATTAAAAAAAAAAGTTCGCCGATGATTTTTATGCAGGCGCCAGGCGGGTCAAACCGGACGCTTTGTTTCTTTAAATTTAGCTAAATAAACGCTTAAAAATATATTTCTTACCTCACTATAGCAGACGGGCTCCTGAGCTGAACCAAATGTGAAATCAGCTGGATTTAAAAATCCGCGGTGTGGTTTATGAGTGGTATCTTGCAAACAAAAACAGCTACATCCACAGCAGGGAGCGGGCAGCGACAGAGTCATCAGTCCGACCAAAGGAGGCTTTTTTCGGACACAGCAAGTAGAAACTTCTGGAAGTGGCCCCTCTTCCTCTTCACTCTCTGAGTCCTCTGCTGGCTGCTGCCTACAGCGCCCGTATAGCGGCCGAAACTGGTACTGCACCATTTTTGCCAAAAATGAAAAACGAAGAATCAGAGCGAAAAATGGGTCTAAAAATATGGGGAAAAATCCATAAATAATACTCTTCTGTGTTTAATACGCTGGACATTCAAATGAGCAAAAATATAGCGTATTATAGACCGGAGAATACGGTATACAGTACATTTAAGAAAAAGGTCAAAAAGGACTTGCTCAAAAACTATATATGATGTAACTTAGTGTGTTTGTGTATTACAGTTATGTTGTACTTATGATGTAGCTTAGTGCGTTTGTGTATTACAGTTAGAAAAATTAAGTAGAGTTATTCATTTTGTGACGTAGTTTGTGTATTACAGTTAGAAAAATTAAGTAGAATTATTCATTTTGTGATCTAGTTTGTGTATTACAGTTAGGAAAATTAAGTAGAATTATTCATTTTGTGATGTAGTTTGTGTATTACAGTTAGAAAAATTAAAGACCGTGTAAAGTGAATTTCAATATTTTCTTCAATAAACATTATAAATGCCATAATTGTAATCTTGTAAATGAGTAAAAAGTCTCAAAATTGTAGCTCAATTAATTTTGGAGTTATAGATCAAACTTTGTTTAAAGATATGTCTGCTTCAGGATTTTTTAGGCGTGGTTTAAATGTGACCGCGTTTCGTCACGCGGTCTAAAGCCCCACCCCCTGCAGCTCCAGACTTCCCTCTCCCCAGCCACTTGGAGCAGCTCCTCTGGGGGAATCCCAAGGCGTTCCCAGGCCAGCCGAGAAACATAGTCCCTCCAGCGTGTCCTGGGTCTTCCTCTGGGTCTCCTCCCGGTGGGACATGCCCGGAACACCTCACCAGGGAGGCGTCCAGGAGGCATCCTAACCAGATGCCCGAGCCACCTCAACTGGCTCCTCTCGATGTGGAGAAGCAGCGGCTCTACTCCGAGTCCCTCCCGGATGACTGAGCTTCTCACCCTATCTCTAAGGGAGAGTCCAGACACCCTGCGGAGAAAACTCATTTCAGCCGCTTGTATCCGAGATCTTGTTCTTTCGGTCATAACCCAAAGCTCATGACCATAGATGAGGGTGGGAACGTAGATCGATCGGTAAATTGAGAGCTTTGCCTTTTGACTCAGCTCTCTCTTCACCACGACAGACCGGTACAGCGCCCGCTTCACTGCGGACGCTGCACCTATCCGCCTATCGATCTCACGCTCCAGTTTTCCCTCATTCGTGAACAAGATCCCGAGATACTTAAACTCCTCCACTTGGGTAAGGACCTCCTCCCCGACCCGGAGAGGGCACGCTACCCTTTTCCGGCTCAAGACCATGGCCTCGGATTTGGAGGAACTGATCCTCATCCCGGCCGCATCACATTCAGCTGCAAACCGCTCCAGCGAAAGCTGTAGATCACAAGCTGATGAAGCCAATAGGACCACATCATCTGCAAAAAACAGAGAAGCGATTCTAATGGTACATCCAGACCGAACGCGATTTCAACGGCAAAAAAGCTCAACACGCACGCAAGTGGACGCACTTTGTGTCCAGACCAAAAAGCCAGAAGCGAAACTACCCAGAAAACTGCTGCGCAGGGTTGCCAGATAAAAATTAATTAATCATCTAGTACTGTTGCTTATTTTTTATTTTTTTTAACCCAAACTGTCATATTTGCTGCGTGAGGGTCTGATAAGATTAATAATGTGTTGAGTTTAGTGAACATTTGCACTGAAAAGGGGTAAAAATAAATAAATAAAAAAATAAAATTCATGTTTATCTGGCAACCCTGCTGCTGCGGGGGTGTGGGGGAGGAGCTTACCGGTGTACCGAGTCGTCAATGCACTCCGCGAGGTGAGGAGCTCTTTATTTCTGTCTCTGTGGAGCAGACTTGACTGGTTGTGAAGGAATTGTCGCGAACACACAGCTACAATGAGTTTCTCTTCCATATTCCATGACTCCGCGGGTTTTTTCTGTGTTCCACAAACAATACGTCACATGCGCAATGGTTTCCGCGTCACTGGTTTCCGCGTCACATAGGGACTCTCCCCCTGACCCCCTCTCTTCTCCCCCGACTCTCCCTGATTGGTTGACACACCAACCAATCGGGTAGAGTTTGAGCGGCGTTTGAAAGTTGAACGGCGAAATCTTCAGCATGTTGGAGGCGTGCTTTGGAGGTTGACGCGGGTTCACGTGCACGGAAATCGCTCTCAAGCACGCTCAACACGCACGCGACGTGACGCAAGACGCCAGGAGGCTGCTGGAGGTGCGTCCACCATAGACTTTGCATGTAAACTGGACGTTCCTGCAGTAGAAAACGCATTCGGTCTGGATTCACCATTAGTTCTTCGCAACGGTGGAGCCATTCACTTGCGAATCGCAGATAGCATCAGATAGCAATAGCATAGATATTTTGTTCATTGTTAGCTAGCTAATCAATTATGCCTCGTTCCTGCATCTTCCCTGGATGTCGCAATGGTCAGGGCACCCGCTTGGTGACTTTATTTATTTTATTTACTTGATCTCTGCTGCCGTCAGCCGCGGACACATAGAGTGGACCTCACGTCCCCCGTGCGCAGCCACTGACACACAGAGTGGATCTCAAGTCCCCCGCGCGCATCCATAAGAGTGGACCTCACGTCCCCCGCGCGCAGCCACACACACCGTCCCCGCGCACAGCCACACAGACAAACAGAGTGGACAAGTGCTGACAATTGCTTTTCACTGACCTCTTTGGTTTCCTATATTTTTATCTGGAGGTTCAAATGAGTAGGGCTGGAGAACTCCAATTAGGCTGCCAGCCTTCGCGAACATCTTCAGGGGGCAGGACACGGGGGCAGTACTGCGCTGAAACCACGCCCACGCGCTGACACGCCCCCAGCGTTTCAGACCAGGGCACAATTAAGGCTGAGTTATACTTGCGCTTTGGTCCGCAGGCTGGAGCGCGCGCGCCGCGTGTGCACTCAGCCGTGCGGCGAAATGTGTTCACAGTTTCGCCACTGTGTTTATGGTTGACGCACGGCAGCGCATGGCAAAGTGCTGTTCTTTTACGGACCAGCAGGAGGCAGTACCCTCTAAAACCTGTGCATATGTTGCAAGAAAGGTGTAGAAGAAGAAATCTACCGTAGAAGAAGAACTGTTTGAAATCACACAACAAAAACAAATAGCTTTCCGCTCGCGTGCTGAACTGTTGTCTTTATTTGCGGTTTTAATGCATGGAGTCAGCGGAGGAGAAAGCGATCACGTGACTTTTGGCGAAAAAACAAAAGAAAAGTCCGACTCCAGATCAGGAATGAAGGAGAATTTAATACATTTGTGTCACAAAACATTCCTCCATGCGTCGCGACGCCGTCTCCACGACCACAGCGGCGCAGACAGCTGCAGGCTCCGGCGTGAAGAGGGTGAAGGCTGTCGGTGGGGACCTGTCAATCAAATCGTAGCGCCCACGGCGCGCGCACTAGGCTTGCGGAGTTTCAAAAATTCAGAGGTGCACGACACGCGCTAATCCCACGCGCGGGGCCAACGCGCAGGGGCGGGGACTGCGATATTGTGTCACTTTTGGCACGCTCACCCTCGCGCGCTGCGCGACACGTCGACTACAGTATAAATCTAGCTTTATGATTTTTCATTATTTTTGAGACTTAATTTTATAAGGAAAACAATGTTTTTAATCAGTCAGATTCATATGGGTGATTAATAACACATATTTATGCCGTGTGACAAACTCAAAACACACATTTAATTTCACTTTACACGGTCTTTAAGTAGAATTATTCATTCTGTGATGTAGCTTGAAGGTT
>JBBPBX010046636.1:16354-26512 GCA_038048925.1 Garcialebias charrua | reverse complement strand
AGTTGGAGTGAGGACAGAGGATGCAGAGGACAGAGTGAGGTGGAGGAGGATGACTCGCTGTGGCGACCCCTGAAAAGGGAAAAGCCGAAAGAAGAAGAAGAAGAAGAAGGTCCCCTTTAAGCTAGTTTCTGGTAATAGACCTTTTACCAGTTGACGTCATCACGCAAAGCTCGCCTGAAACGAGCGTTCTGATTGGACGGCAAAAAGCCGAAACCGGATGCAGGGGGGTAGGAAGGAGCCGAGCAGCTTCGTAATGATAGAGAGTTGTAATTTAGAAGCTTGGTTTCTTAAAATAGTGGACAACAACTGGTCAAAATGCCTGAACATTGTGCCGCGGATACGAGAGGAGGTGATTGTGTGCGCTGATGGAAAATGGGGACAACTTTTTTTTTCCCAGCAAATGCTCCCAGCAAAACTGTGCGAATAACTTACAGAAACAGAGAAATGGCTGAAATGTTTTTAAAGTCAGACCTCAAATAATGTTAATAAAACATGTTTGTCTTGTGGAAACTACTACTGTATATTTTTTCAACGCAGAAAGAGTTCAAATGATAACAGCTAACAGTGCAGTGGTCTGTTCATTTTTATAGAGCTGCACAGAGTGTTTGATGCTATTTTACTCACCTGTTATTTCTTCAGGGGGGTTGAAGGAAGAATCTCCTTGCATGTCGCAGGTTGAAACAGGTTGAAACTTCAACACAGGCAGTGGACTGAGGAACAGCGAGGTCTCGTAGAACTAGCTAGCTGCTAACTTAGCAACTGTCCAGTCGCATTCTGCTGCGGGAGGTTGTTCTCTGTTTTGTCTGTTTCCCATATCCAAGATGTAATGTTGGAACGTAATCCACGGAGCTTGGACCATTAATGGCCATGCCAGATAAAAAATGCTGATTACACACGTTGGTGCTTTGTGTCGGGGTGAAGTCCTGCCGGCGAAGCGCTTGAAGCCACATCTTCCTTCTTTTAGTCACTTTACTCGACTTTCCTAGAGGGACGTTGTAAAACGAACAAGTCTCACCTTTTTCTTTTACTCGTTTACGGTGCCTGGAACAATTATAAACACAATAAAAGTCATATTTCCCCACCGCGACCGTTGGCAGTAATGAATACACTGGACGCGCTCCCCCTAGCTTCCGGAAAATTCTGGAAAAATGCGAGTGCGCATGCGCGATGACGTCAACTGGTAAAAGGTCTATTTCCCCAGTTGACCAGCATGAGGATGATGAGTATGTAGATGAACAGATACCACACCAGTGCTCTGCTGCCAACTGAAGAAGACAATGGACCTTTTTTATGCTGCACTGAGATGATCCATAACATCTCATCTGTAGGTATGCAGCTGATACAATTATGGCCTTAATGAAGACTGTGCTAGACTTGGAAGTTAATCTTCCCAAACATACTGTAGGAAAAAGCCAAATCTATCTATAGTTTCACAAATAATGAAAGGGGCCATTTGTAATTATGGCCACCTCAGCTGGTTTGTTTCTTGGTCTACTTTAACGTTCAGTAGCATAGTGACGTGGCTTTTAGGGATGCTTGCTTGGGCTTTTTTAAATTCAAATTAGGACCTATAGTAAAAATTTAGGTTTTTATCGTGTACGATTAGGCCTGTCACAATAACAAATTTTGCTGGCCATTAATTGTCTCAGATGTTATTGTGATAAATGATAATATTGTTTTGAAATTTGACAATAATTAGTAATTATTGTCAAATTTAAGAAGAACTTTTGATTAATTTGTTTTGCATATAGTATATTTTTTGACCACCAAATGGCAGTATAAGACTGTTTGAACTGATGGATGGATAGTGAGGGAGAGAGCAGTGTGTCTCTAAGAAAAATGGGATGGAGGCCCCTTGACGTGACACTGTCTCTACTTCCTTTTTTTTTCAGTTCTCAAAATGTCAGACGCTCTGTGTGGTTTGAGCTCTTTAGCATAGCATTTTTCACACAAAGCTTTTAATTAAAAATCAGTAAACAAGCTCTCAGCTTCTTTTGCAGAGGAAAAACAACTTTTTACATGAAGGCACGGGTTTCAATCGTGAATTTTGGAGCTTCGACAAGACGGAAGTTTTTCCCGAGGTCGGCCTGTTAGCTTAGCTTGTAGCTTAGCTTCTCAGCTTAGCTGCTTTTAACAATCCAAAGAAACACAATTTTGGATGGTTCAAATGGATTTTAAAGAGAAAGAGAGGAGTCAGTGAAGAGAACTGGAGTTGAGCCTTTTGCCATCCAGTGTCTTCAGTAGAAAGAGACACGAAGAAACAATAAAGCCGTTAAGTGAAAATGAGGTAGATAATTTAAATTTATCATGCAATTAATTGATTTATTTTTTATTGTGACAGGCCTATGTATGATTGCTAAATTATAATTTTCCTTCAGTTATTTTCATTGTCTTGTAGTTTCATTACCTCAAGATGGTAAACACTTTGTATTCAAAACGTACATTCTCGTCTTACGTTGAAGACTTCATGTTAACCTCAGTTAACTTGTGTAGGGATGTTTTATTCATTCATTCATTCATTATTTGACAACCAGTTTTATATCTGGTCCAACCACCTCCTAACATTTGGCACTTACCTTCAGAGGAGGATCAACCCTCCTAATGAGCCCAAAAAGCTAATTTTCACAAACTCTTGATCAGTTTCTTTTATTGTCGTTGCTGTGAAACACAACCGTGCTTCCTCACAATGCAATAAACACATTAATAATCAGGCAATTATAGAAATTTAAAACATTTACCAACAATTGTCTGTTTTGTAATTTGATTATTTGACCTATTATTTTCTGTCTTTGAGCGTTTGGAATGACTCGTTATGGCAAACTCAACTGAACATGAGAATAGATAGCAAGTTGTCAAACTGTAATTATCTTTGGAGACCATGGAGAGTCCTTCAGCCTTTTTCTTCATGCTGAATGCAAACACGTTTCTGGATTCCTGCAGCTTTTCTGTGGAGTTTATAATAGAAAAGCTTTTCATTAGAAGACCACTGAGCTACATGACATTCCTTTGATCTCCTGCGTTTGTTCGCGTTCACGTGCATGCATACGATAAAAGACGGGAACTGTGTGAGTGTGTCTAACATAATCTGCATGTATGTGCATGTGTGTGTGTGCCACCAAGTAAAGGTGAGAACATGAAACACACTCTTTCATATTTAATGAGTGGAGATGGGCTAAGAAATGTAGCTGGGTGTGCAGAAGGTAATCCCGTGGGCTGTCAGCCTCCTCACAGTACTCTGTTGTACACTGCTATATTACTCACAACAACAGTGTGTGTATTTGTGTGTGTCAGGGGAACAAGTACATATTTTTGTCAATGTGCATGCAAAAAATAGTGAATCCTACTGAAACTTTAATTGTTTGTATTGAGGGGAATGGGATAGGGGTTCAGAAAGGCAAATGGCAGGAGCAGAAGCATTGTTTTTCATATTTCTGCTGCAAACTAGGCCAAGAGGGGGTATCATATACATACACTGTCACACAGTGCATTAAGTGCTTTATGCATGTATGTTTGTGTGTCTTTGTCACAAGACGTTGGTTCCTCAGGAGCCCCAAGTGTTTTATACCTCTTTTCCATTAGTAACGGTACAGCACGGCTCTACTTGACTCAGCACGGTACCAAGGCTATTCCATTAGTAACGGTACGTAGAGCTGGTCCATTTATTCAGAACCCTTGGCTCTGTGGTTCCAAGCAGACCAAGCAGGTACCAAAATGTGATATCAGAACACTGTCGGTCACTGATTAGTCAGGGGGAGGAGTCACTGGATCTTTCAGAAACTTTTTACACCGATCCGCCATTTGCAATTACTCGGAACCCGGAGCAGCGACTGAATCTATTTTTTAAGATTTAAAAAAAGGACAACACTGTATTCTAATACTGAAGTGCAGGTGTTTTTTGTGCTTGGTGGCAGACGACAAAATTCAGAGCAAGCTAGATGGAGCTCCGCCGGTCTCCCCGGTCCTCTACCCCGGAGCCTCGGAGTCAGGCCGGGCAGGGTGTCATCTCCGCACCTCCGAGCTCCGCTGGTCACCATGAAGGATAATACGAGCTGCTGACTCGCAGAAGGCTGTTGCCTGGACTGGCTGGAATGGAGGATGGAAACGATTTTTAAAAACATTTTATGTATTAAAAAAAAGTTTTTTGTTCATTTTTTTTATCAGTCGATAAAAAAAATGAATATTAACTGTGTCATCATGTTTATCATGAAATCCTGTTTTCACTTTAATGACTATTAAAAAATCTGTTAAAGTTAACCCAGCTGAAAAATCATAAAAAGACACAAAATCTGTGGCCTTTAGTTGAACTTTATTCTAACTCACAGATTTACAAATCAAGAACTTTAGAGCAAAGCTAAAAATAAATAAATAAAAAGGCTTTGAACAAGAAACAAAACCACATATCTAAACTGAACAATAAAAGTAGACACGAGTGCAAATACATCAAATGGTGAAAAAAAGGTATACTGTTATCCAGCGTAAAATAGCAAAGACTTTTAAGTTATCATCATCAACCGTGCATAACATCATCAAAAGATTCAGAGAATCTGGAACAATCACTGTGCGTAAGGGTCAAGGCCGTAAAACTCTACTGGATGCTCGTGATCTCCGGGCCCTTAAACGTCACTGCACCTCAAACAGGAATGCCACTGTCAAGGAAATAACAGAATGGGCTCAGGAATACTTCCAGAAAGCATTGTCAGTGAACACAATCCACCGTGCCATCCGCTGTTGCCAGCTGAAACTCTACAGTGCAAAGAGGAAGCCATTTCTGCTGAGAAGGTAATCGGCTGTAGTCTCCCATCTCTCCATGACCTGTACGTCTCCAGGACGCTGACCCTACTCACCCTGCATACGGTCTGTTCGAACCACTCCCCTCAGGCAGGAGGCTTCGGTCAATTGGGACCAGAACCTCCCGCCATAAAAACAGTTTCTTCCCCTCTGCTGTCAGACTCTTGAACACTCATAACCATGCTACCTCATAACTTGCCTTGGTCGCTGTATTTTGTATTTGTTCTTTGTATTTTGATTGGGAATCACTGTATCACTGTATTTTGATTGCACCACTCTAATTGCGATGTTTCTTAGTAGTTTTTGTTCACTGAATATTGTATTGATTGTATTGATGTTTTATGGTCTATGTTTTTTGTGTCTTATGTTTTTATATTTTATGCACCGTTATGCCGAAGCAAATTCCTAGTCTGTGAATCCTGTTCATTGACAATGGCGATAATAAACTGAATCTGAATAAACTGAATCTGAATCGGAATTTCTAAGTAAGCTCCACAAGCTCAGACGTTTGCACTGGGCCAGGGGTCATTTAAAATGGAGTGTGGCAAAATGGAAGACTGTTCTGTGGTCAGATGAGTCACGATTTGAAGTTCTTTATGGAACACTGGGACGCCATGTCATCCGGACCAGAGAGGACAAGGATAGCCCAAGTTGTTATCAACGCTCCGTTCAGAAGCCTGCATCACTGATGGTATGGGGTTGCATGAGCGCTTGTGGCATGGGCAGCTTGCATGTCTGGAAAGGCACCATTAATGCAGAGAACTATGTTCAGGTTCTAGAACAACATATGCTCCCATCTAGACGTCATCTCTTTCAGGGAAGACCCTGCATTTTTCAACAAGATAATGCCAGACCACATTCTGCAGCAATCACAACATCATGGCTACGTAGGAGAAGGATCCGGGTACTGAAATGTCCAGCCTGCAGTCCAGATCTTTCACCTATAGAGAACATTTGGTGCATCATAAAGAGGAAGGTGCGACAAAGAAGGCCCAAGACGATTGAACAGTTAGAGGCCTGTATTAGACATGAATGGGAGAGCATTCCTATTTCTAAACTTGAGAAACTGGTCTCCTCTGTCCCCAGACGTCTGTTGAGTGTTGTAAGAAGAAGGGGGGATGCCACACAGTGGTAAAAATGGACTTGTCCCAACTTTTTGGGGATTTGTTGATGCCATGAAATTTTGAAACAACATATTTTCCCCTTAAAATGATACATTCTCTCAGTTTAAACTTTTGATCTGTGATTTGTGTTCTATTCTGAATAAAATATTAGATGTTGGCACCTCCACATCATTGCATTCAGTTTTTATTTACAATTTGTGTAGTGTCCCAACTTTTTTGGAATCCGGTTTATACATTCAGGGAGATGCTCTGTTAGCAGGTCCATCTCACGGTCTGCACAAAGAATTGTTTTTAAATATTACATCATTATGCGAAAAACGCTGGAGTCCGCATACAGCTTTGTGCTTCAAATGCTATTTGGTCAAAACCCAGAAATCAAATGAGGAAGAGTTTTGTTTTTTTAAGAGAGAGCGGTCCCATCAGTAGGCCGTGTGCCGAGGATTGATAAAAGTTGGCATCTGAATACGATTGGAATTGATCAGACTAAAAGCAGCAGAAGCTTCAGTCACTTTGCATTCATACAGAGCTGCAAACAGGTTGTTTTTTTTGCTCTTTACTTTATGTAAACAAGTCATTTTGTGGTTTCTAACTACTACTGAATGAATTTCCAAGGACGATCATCACTCAATAAATCCTACAGGTTTCTCCTTCAGCATTACGAAGAGGTCGACATTTTTGGTTTATATTGACCTTCCTCAGCAAGCATTTTCTCTATATTTATTAAACCTGGCTCAGACATTTATGCTCTCCTGAATAAAAACGATAAAATGAGTTTTCATCTATCAGTACAATTCCAATTGTGACCTTGGACTTGAAACGTTAAAGCTTAACATGATGTTTCCATAAACAATACGAAAACATACTGCTAAAGATTGCACCTTTATCTTCTAATTGAAGCTTTTTAGCATAAAATGTAAATACAGTATATTATTGTGTGTCTCTTATTTTAATGCCTCCATGATTCAGTTTTGTGGATGTAGAGCATACTTGTATAGTGATCATTACTGAGACATAAAGAAAACAAGAAAGCATCTGTAAAAGCAATCCCTCTGGTGTTTTTAAGACTTAAAGACCAAAAATATGTCTCCAATTGGCTTTCAAAACTTTTAATTAATCCATTTGCACATCATCTTTACTGTGTCAGCTTATTCCTTCCTCAACAAATAATTTATCATTTTAACAATGGTAGACCTCAAATATGTCACTTAGCTTCAGCTGTTGTCCAAAAGGGTCACAATGTTTAGATTGTCTCTTATACGATGATATAACGATCTTCAGCTGTCCTTTGGCTTCATGCGGGCGAAGCCTGTAGCTCCTGTTGCTAAGCAACTTCTAAAGCAGACATATTTGGGCTGTCACGTTTTTTTTACAGAGTCGTGTCAACAGATGTAAACAGACATGATGAAAGGCCACTGACTGAGCGGTTTTTTCTCAATGCTAAGAAGCTCAATGACAGCAGACAGCTGATCTGGCATGAACAAAATGTAACGTTTGAATCTTTTCTCATAAGTGGCAGATAAACACTTCAGGTTAAAGCTGTGGTTTATGGCTTCCTGAAAACATGTCAGGACTTTGGGGATTTTCTGACAATTGTTTTTTAGGGATACACAATACAGTATTGGAGTTTTTTAGGGATACACAATACAGTATTGGATTTTTGGCCGATATCCGATATTACAATATGTTAAAACTTAATTGACCGATAACTGATACCAATGCTGATATTTTCTTTCCTAAATCTACTTACAGAGACTACATATATTTCTCTGCTGTGGAATTAAAATACATTATTCTGCATGGTCTTTGTCAGTTTGGCGTGATACCAAATGCAGATGCCAAAAAGGAGCTGAAAATGATGTAACACTTCAACTTGGATTATGTTTAATGTCAAATTTATTAATGACATTTACTCTCTAACACAATGACAGCACTCGAACAGCCTATTATATCGGTAACGTTATTTTGATGGAATGGCCGATGTCCGATATTTAGCTTTATCGCTAATATCGACCGATACCAATACCATGCCGAAAATATCGTGAATCCCTAGTTTATATGTTTTGTGAAAAAAAAGTTAACTTTAAAAAGTGCCGTCATTATACTCATACTCTCCTTCTTGTGTTTTGAGTCCATTCTTACTAAGTCTGTATTCATCTAAAGCATTCAAACTTCGAAATGCCGTTTAGTGTTTTATCACAAGATTTTATGGTTTGATCTGCCCGTCATCTGTCTGCAAACTTTATCCAACTGCAACATTCAGAGAGAAACCATAAAACACCAGACGTGTCAAGATACCGTTTTAAATCTTAGCAAAGTTCTCACATCAAAACAAAGTTTATAGCCTGGAAAAAATGCACAGGGCATAAATATTTCACTGATTTAAAATGTTCTTCCTAAACTTAGTGGTAGTTTTAAACTTGTTTTCTTGTAAAAGGATGTATCTGGTGCAGACATGAAAGAACCAGTGGCCTTTTTAAATCAATCAATGAGGCAAGTTCTATTTATATGATTATATAAACCAAATGATGCCCATCCTGTTGAGAAAGAACAACACTTAGCCAATTATAAGTCGCCGTTTGCTAATTCTACCTCCAGAATGTTTCCATGCAAGATCAATGAGCTACTGTAAGTAAATTAAATTAATAAACCCTTCATTAATGCTGTTTTACCACCTTCTTTTTTCCCTTGCAGAGCTTCCGTACGGCTGGGAGAAAATTGATGACCCCATTTATGGGAGCTACTACGTGGAGTAAGTTTAGTGCATGTTTAATATTTGAAGGCTTGATTTTCATGGCGGCCTGTTGGCGCAGTATTAATCATGTTTATCAGGAACTGTTCAACGACGCGCCTGAGAATAGGGCGTTTATTAGTCTGCGAGCGTTTATCTATATTTCTATTACCCTCTTGTTTTGTATTTATCAGTAGATTAACTCAAGAACAAAGATTTTCTTGGTGCTTCCGCATCAGTAGCTGCTGCAATACTGTTCTGCTTTGGCCCCTCCCCATTGAGAGGTGTCATGCTTTTTTATTTTTTTTATTTATTGGCTGGACGCTTTCCATGCTGGAGCACAGGGACGGTGCTCTATTTTTAGACAGGCAAGGGGGAGTCACTTGGCTCAAGAAACCCTTCAGAATGACATTAAATATACTGCACTCCCCTCTTGAGATGCTCTTCTTATTTTCTTGCTTTTTTCATGATGTAAACACCATGAGAGAAGTTACCCGACCCTGAAGTTATATAATTATGTTAAAAAAATGGAGTAAAGCTGTTACGTAATTGGCCTGTTTGTAATGGAGGTGTTCAGTAAAAGTTCTAGGGTTTGTGTGCGTCTTTACACAATAAATAATAAATTATATCTAATGACTAATTATTTCACTCCAATATAACTTACAGTACTTGTTGTAGTCAGTGACGACATAAGAACAACGTGGAACGTTAAAGGAAACATAAACAAAAATGGATGGAAAGGTCCAAACTCAGTAGCTTTTTTTGTTTGCTTGTTTTTTTCTTACAAAACCATTCTGCCATGACATAATCTGATCCATTAAATTAACCATCATAGCCATGTCTGCTGCAGCGTCATGTTTTTTAGATGTGATCTACATCAAAAGAGAGGTTACGATACATTCAGCAGGGTGCTGGGAAATCTGAAGTCTTTGTTCTTTTGTTACCACAGTCATATAAACAGAAGAACCCAGTTTGAGAACCCGGTTCTGGAGGCTAAGAGGAGACTTCAGCAGCAGCAGCAGATGCAAAGCCAGGGTCTGTCCTCACTGCCCCTTCCCGCCATCTTCAGAGGTAAGACTGGACCCCAGGTGTTTGTATTCATACAGTGGATGATTACCGGTATATTAGAATTGTGTTTACAAAAGTGCCAGACCGTGTTCTGTAATTACACTGTATGTAAAGAATAACCATGTCAGAAATGTCAGAATATCTTTTATAAATTATTTTTAAATTGATTTACAATTGTCTTTGATACCTTATAGAGCAGGGCTATTCAACTGGTGGCCCGGGGGCCAAATCAGGCCCACGGGTGAGCTCAGTTCGGCCCACCAGTGGGTTCATCTTTAGATAAAACTGCATTTTAAACAATAAAACAAACTTACTTATGACAATAACGGCTGGATATTCGGTAGAGTTGCTTTCAGGGCTAAAATAATCCAGCCCATCCCTAGCACGCAGGCATTTGTTCCGAACTCTACCTGACCCGACTAATTAATTGTAATCGCATAATCACAAGCC
>JBBPBX010046636.1:0-16247 GCA_038048925.1 Garcialebias charrua | reverse complement strand
TTTTATATATATATAAGCTTTACTGCTTTTGTAAACAAATCAGTTTGACATGATAGTTTTAAAAACATGTTTCAAAGAACGGAAGATAGAAGATTTTTTCTTTATTAACAAGTCACCAAATGGATATTAACATAAAAAGCACGCCTTAAAAAAAAATCAACGCTAAAGATGAAGATGTCTTTTTTTTTATACCTTTTCAACCGGCCAGTCAGCAGACGCACGGCTGATGATCCTGTTGTCCATCTGAAGATTAACTAGACTTTTTTTGTTTGTTTTTTACCTCTTTCAACCGGTCAGTTGGACCTGAGCGTGCACCTGACCGGACACATCAGCAGGTTTCACTGTGCTGACTTTGTAGAGTGAGTTATCCCGGTTTTAGCTTTTGTTTAATACTTTCCAGCTCCGTTATATTGCTTGTTGTGGGTCAATTGCAAATCCTCACATGTGTGATAAGAGCAAAGGACGTGGCCACATGCGCAATTGATGCGCGAGCGCTACTCTCTTTTCACAGTCTAACTGCTGCACTCTATTTTATTTATTTCCTCATCGGTAACACAGTTTTACATTGTGCATTCTTATTTGGTTTTCTTTGCACTGGACGTTTCGTAAAACCACATCAAAAGCCCGAAACCGACCCAACATCAAGCCCATAATTTTGGCCCGATCAAATCCAAATTTTCAGTCAGGTCGGGTCTGGCTGGGGGCTCGTGCCAAAAATTGCAGCTCTAATATCCAGCCCCTGAGCTCTTGGCTTTCAGTAACTCTGGCCCCCTGAGCAATTTAGTAGAATATCCCTGTTGTAGAGTATTTTCCACTAAATACGCTCATGGGCTGGTGCAAGAGCTGGTTCTTAACTCACGCTTTAAAAATAAATTACTAATTTGGTTTTCCACAACCGGAGACACAACTTGGAGCCATGTCATTATGTCAGAATAAATTCCAGTAAATGATTGATCCTCCCTCTGTTGGTCCACTCCCGTGTGCTGAACAATCGATGCTAACTTGGCACCGACTATTTGCTGGGCCTGAGCAAAGAGCTGTTCAGTAAGGAAAGTATCTATTGACTACTCTTTAAGTAGCTAAAAGTCTCTAAATTACATCATCACCTGGTGTGCACAATTAGCCACGTGCATGCAATAATATTGATTGCTGCAGGAAAGAGGAATGGCAAAAAATAAACAGTAAACATGTTTAAAACTAAAATTAACTTTCTTGTCTTGATTCATGTTTGTTAAAATACTGAATTCCAACCCTTCTTCTTTATCCTGGGACTGGTAAAAGTGGTCCGACAGGGATTCAGATGGGTCTGAGCTAAATGTGACAAAGTGGTTAAGTTGAAAACACAGGATTTGATTCTTAGAGATCAACAACCAAATTGTTGAGAGTGCCATATGTAAAGATTTACAGTTTGTTTTTCATTTAGCTTAATTTTAAATAAAATGCTTACTTTGGATGCACCACTGGAACATGTTTGGGTAAAAACAAAAATATTTTATTGCAATAAAAGTAGATTTTGGATTATTGATTTTTTACAACCAAACAGGCCTTTGTTTCTTTTGTTTTAACGCGTTTCTTTTGTTAGCTAAAACAGATATCCATTTTTTATATATATTTTTTTCATTTTGAACAACAGCATTCAAGTGTAACCTAAATAAATTAAATATTTAGGTTACAGTTAAATAAATTTCCTAGATTTAAGTCAACATGTTGCCAAATCTACTCACGTCATACATCTGGAATGGAACATGTTCAGCTGTAGCTTTGCCTCTCCACACACAGCTCAGGCTGTGAAGAACAATGCCGACCGTCACAGTGGTCACTGTCTGACTCAGAGTCTGAGTCTGGCTCTGGAGGTTCAAATGAGTAGGGCTGGAGAACTCCAAGCTCCAGCCTTCGCGAACATCTTCAGGGTGCAGGACACGGGCGCAGTACTGCGCTGAAACCACGCCCACACGCTGACACGCCCCCAGCGTTTCAGACCAGGGCACAATTATGTTTTTTCATTATTTTTGAGACTTAATTTTATAAGGTAAACAATGTTTTTAATCAGTCAGATTTATATGGGTGATTAATAACACATATTTATGCCGTGTGACAAACTCAAAACACACATTTAATTTTACTTTACACGGTCTTTAATATCTTAAAGATAAATTTGTTTTGTTTAATGACTCTTTTGTTGCAACCTGGTTTCAGTTCTCACCCTTTCAGTTCACAACACTGCTGCTCGAAACAAAGCTGGACTGTGACGTGTTTTTTTCTCTCCGTAGTAACAAGTAGAGCACCACTCTGGGTCAAGAACCGTTCTCCGTGTGTAACCCTGTGTACAGTCCAGTCAGGCTCTCTCTCAGTGCTCGTCTTTTCTTCCACCTTCTCCCTCCTCCTTCCCTTTCTTTAAAACTTTATTACCAGTGGAGGATGCCACACCCTGCGCCACCCTCCCCAGACCCCCCTGCAGCCAGGTCACCCCGCTGCCTGAGCGCTGCCGCAGCCTCGGCGACCTCTCCCACTCCCCGACTCTTGGCCGCAGAGCTCCTCAGTATGCTGCGCCATCCTCCGCTGACGTGTCCCCGCTGCGGAGCGTTCTGACTCGACAGATGAATGTTTGCCCCCGCCACCAGCAGCATCACACCTCCTCCTGCACGGTGGTGCTAGAGCAGCCTCTCTGCGCACCCTATTCCCTGTGGCGCATCGTCAGTAAGTAGGCGAAGAAGGATGAAGAGGGCGGGAGGGGGGCTAGCTCTCGTTCCTGTGGCTGCCTGCGCTACTGACTTCCTATAAGCATGCAAACTCGCAAAGCAAGCTTTTCCCCACAAGGGAGTTTTAGGGATTTGTGCAGTGGCTGTGCATATTGACTGGTTTTATCTCTGCATAAGCAAACAGAGAGGGTAATCACTCAGTTTGAATCTGAACCAGTGACGACAAACGAAGGATGTAAACTCTCATGTTTAGCCACGACTCCTTTCCCAGGTACAAAAAAAGAAGACTTGCTAAAGTGTGACTAAGCTTGTTGGCTTAGATCTCCTCATTACTACCCAAGGTGCTCCCAGTTCCTTCAGAAATCTCCCAGTTCTTCCCTAAACTTCCCCAAGCATCCTCCCGTGGAACTGATTCCTGGCTGAGAGCATGTTGTTCGCTGAGTTTTCCTGCTTGGGTTTGGAGTAAAGACCTGCACCACTGTTCCTCTCTGCACGCCCTCTCAGCTTCGGAGAGGTTTGTTTTGCATTCGTACCCTGCACAAGAGCCAAAAATACTGAGCTCCACCTGAGTCTGTCAACACCACGATTCCACCTGTGTCCAAGTGTGCCAGTTTTCCTGCAGCTTATTTTAAATAATTACCCATGCCCCTTTCCCTCTAAGCACAGCTCCAGCTTTAATGTCCTTTCAGCGCCTGCTTTAAAGCCTTTTAGGCGAAACGTTTGTATCGGCTAATTTGTTTATTTGCGTCCTTTGCAGAGAAGCTGCTGTTCACTCGGGACCCCACTCAGCTGAAAGGCAGCTTCTTGTCCACGCCACTCCAAAAAAGCAACATGGGCTTCGGCTTCACCATCATCGGAGGCGACGAGCCCGATGAATTCCTCCAGGTCAAAAGTGTTATTCCTGACGGGCCCGCCGCAGCTGATGGAAAGATGGCCACAGGTGAGCTCCAGGCGTGCCTGACACATCATCTGTGAGACACTTAAACTGTCACTCTTACAAATAAAAGCCTTTTTTTTTCAAGATACTGTATAAGCCCGTTTAACGGTGATAGCAACAAGCACATTTTGAGCTGACTTTTTTCACTGTTCACTCTGTATATCGATGTATACTGTATTTTTTGCCATATAAATCACACATTTTTGCATAAATTTGAAAGTTCTGTGACTTAAACACCAAAGTGACTAATATATGTTTTCCCCCCATATTTATAACCCAATTTTTGGCTGAGATCTGACGATTTCATTCATTCTGACATGGAAAATATTGAACACTACCATTTTCAGCCACTAGAGGGCCCTTGACTAATATAGCAAGCCAAATTTCTCATTAATAGGTAAAAGTGGTTATTAATGAGACACTTGGTTTGCAATAGAGACCCACCTTCATCTCGCTCCGGAACTCCTGGAGCAGACGTCAAATCAGATGTATTTCACCGCACAGCCCAGGCCAAATGCAGCTGATTTGACCATTAAAGTGCATTTATTGAGGAAACGTTCAACTGAGACACCCCTTTACTATAATTTCGAGCAAAGAAATAATTGTTTTTAAGTGTTAACCTTGTTAAGTTCTTGTTAAAGTCCTCCCATGCGCGCTTCCGCAGCCGCCAATTGATTTTTGGCACAACACCGGCCCACGTTTCCGGGTGGTCAGTGATGAAACATAACAAACGCGACGCATCAGCAGTGATGCATAATAGTTGCGATTTGTACAGCGAAGTGACATATTTGTTTTTTCCACTTTATTAGACATATTTAGACTGATGTGACTTATACGGCAGAAAATACAGTAGTTGAACAATAAAGTTGAAGGGATGCCAAAGCTGTAATCACAGATTTTGCTAGATCTGTTACCCAGGAACCACACTGCACGCGGTCCGAGCCCGCTCCGGTCCGCAGGTCGCAGCTGAGCAAGTCCAAACTCCACTACATGCGCTCAGCTCAGGTCCGCCTGCATGCGCCGCTCCTAGACGCATGCGCGGGAATTGCGAGATCGCGCGATAAATCAAGTGATAAATAAGGAAGTCAGAACAAAACAATCCATTCGGTGGAAGAAGGAGAACAACAGTAGAGACTGCCTCGCTGTTTGATTGTTTTTTGCCTTGAGATATTTTCAGGACATTTCATAAGATAGTGTTCTTCTCAACTTCCAAAATAAGTCTCTCCTCATCCATTGTTGCCTCTGACTGCCTTGATCTTCTCTCAAATGAGCGACAGGAAGTCATTTTTTACATTTCAGAATAAAATATTTTTTATTTATTTATTTATTGTATTGAGTTTCTTGTATTGCGTTTGTAGGTGTAGTCATAAATGATAGTTTGACAGCATTTTTGTACAAATAAATCCGTATAGAGCTAGGATTAGTCCGCCCGTGGTGATTTTATTTTGTAAATACGGAAGTTGTGCTCGTTCCTTTTCCTGTTGGTGCGATGTAATCTTCAAAAGTTGACTGCGGAGCAGCTCCGGCGTCCGGCAGAAATAGAAAAATTTCTAAATTTGACGGACTGCCGTCCGCTCGCGGTAGCTCGCCGCCGCCGTGCGGAGCCAGTGTAGTTTATCTCATTGATTAAAATGGGTGCGTATTTGCTGCGGAGGTCGGACCGGAGCGGTGCTGAAGCGCACCGCGTGCAGTGTGGTTCCGGCGTTAGCAGTGGCGTATAAGATAGGGATGACTCTCAGTTACTGAGTTTCCCACAGTCATAAAAAGTCTTAAATGTAGTCATTGTAATTTTAGGCCTTATTAAGTCCTAAATATGTCCAGATTTTCCATTTCAGGGCTTAAAATACATTTAGTCAAGTCTCATATTTTCATATTTGTTCATTTATTGATTGGTTAATTTGTTTTATGCGCTGTCAGCATTCAATGGTTCTACGTGTTGCAGTTCTGTCGGAGGACATTTATTTAACAACAGTCTTCCTCATGAAAGTTCTCGTTCTCTGGTCCTGAAACTGCTTTGTTAGTTGTTTTTTTTAATAATCTGAATTGATTTTGAATTTGAATGAATGGCAGCAAAATGTGTGACTTTAAAATAAGTTTTGCAGTGACTTCTTTTTTTTTTATTTAGGTCTTCAAATTATATTATGTTAATCTTTTAAAAAATTGTCTTGAGACTTAAAGTTAACTTGCTGAAACGTGCAGAAACTGTAAGCTGCTGCAAACAAATCCGACGCTTTAAAACTATAACCCATTTTTCTTTGTTTACGTTTGATCAAGTTGATACCAAAGTTTTGCAGATTTCATCCGGTCTGGTTGTGCTCACAGTATGTGTTAAGTATGACTGTCAGCTGAAAACCTCACCTCACTGTAATGTTCAAGGCTCAAGGTTCTTTATTGTCATTCACATCACATGTGGTACATGAGGTGGAACAAAATTGTGTACTCAAGGTCCCAGTTACATCCAACAATAGCAAAACTATAAACTGTAAAAATAAACAGTAGTAAGGATGGCCCAAACGTATGGTAATAAGGATTTAAGATAAAAACTAAGAAATATGCTAAACACTTCATAGTGCAAAACAACAGCAGCACAAACATGAGTCTGTAGTAGATGAGTACGAATGAGCACAGCAACATGAAATAAATCAGCAGCATGAGATCAAGCAGCAAAGTGGCATTACGGTGATTTTTTTTTTTCACAGTGATTATTCTGGTTAGATATTCATGAGTCTAACAGCCTCAGGGTAGAAGCTGTTCTTCAGTCTAGTGGTTCTACACTTAATGCTCCTCAACCTCCTTCCTGAGGGGAGCAGGGCAAAAAGTGTGTGTGCTGGGTGAGTGGGGTCCTTCATGATGCAGGTGGCCCTCTTCCTGCATCTGGAGGTGTAAATGTCTGTGATGGTGGAGAGACTGACTCCAACATCTTCTGTGCAGCCTTCACTACTCTCTGTAGAGCTTTTCTTTCTGCAGCTGTGCAGCCTCCATGCCACACGTTGATGCTGGAGCACAGGACGCTCTCGACTGCACACCTGTAGACGGAGGTGAGGACTGAGTTTCCAAGACCAGCTCGTCTCAGTCGTCTGAGGAAGTAGAGTCTCTGATGACCTTTCTTGATCAGGCTGGTGGTGTTGTTGTTCCAGCTGAGGTTATCATTCATGTGTACACCCAAGTACTTGTAGCTGGAGACCACTTCCACTACAGATCCTCCTATGTTGGGGGGGTAGGTGTGTTTGTTCCAACCAAGTCCACAACCATCTCCTTCGTCTTCTTCACATTGATGTGAAGGTTATTCTTCTTGCACCACCTCTCCAGGTGTTCCACTTCCTGCCTGTAGCTGGACACATTGTTGTTTGTGATGCATTCCACCACTGCTGTATCATCTGCAAACTTTACATTGTGACAGCCTGGACGGGTAGGTCTGCAGTCGTATGTGAGCAAAGTGAACAGGAGGGGGCTCAACACACAGCTCTGAGGAGAGCCACTGCTGAGGGTTATGGTGGAGAAGTAGAAGTTGTGGATTCTCACAGACTGTGGTCTGTTTGTTAAGAAGTCCAGGGCCCAGTTGCATATCGAGGGGCTTTGTCCTAATGTGGACTGGGTTGTAGCCATTCTTTTGTTCACTAAGGTCAATTAGCTGCCATCACTGTCTTGAATCAGGTACAGAGAAATCATTAGATCAATCAATCAATCAATCTTTATTTAGAGCCCTTTTCAGCAGCCAGAAGGTGCACAAAGTGCTGAACAATACAGAAATAAAACAAACAATAAAAAATAACAATAAAAAACAGCCAGCTAAAAATTAAAAACAATTAAGACCTAACAAGAATGTCAAAGAACTACTAGGTATTAAAAGCCTGCCTGAATAAAAAGGTTTTAAGATTAGATTTAAAAGACTCCATATGAGTGATGGAGCGCAAGTCCAGAGGTAGCTTATTCCAATTATTTCCCTTTAGATGGAATGGAGTGAGTCATCCAGTTGTAGATATCGACCTAACAGAGCTTCCTCATGGGTACAAGAACAGTGAGGCTAAATACATCAAAACATACATGAACATGTCAACAGTGACTGTTCAGAGAAAACTGTCAATCTTAATGAATTAACTATTTTATATATACAGTACTGTAAATATATAAACCATCAGTTGTATTACTGCCAAAAAGAAGGCAAGCATCTGCGAGACTAGGCCTGACAGCAGGGTGATAAGATGCCGAAACTGACAGCGCTGTCATTTAAAACTCACCCATTTCATCAACATTCAGTCTCAATCCTTCTTTAAACAGGTATCTGTCAGAGCTCTTGAACTGACTAGGTAAAATTTTAATTGGGATCAGTTGGTAAACCTAATGGCACGAGTTCAGCGTCCATGTTGATTAGATCATTCAGACTACAGGCGTGTTGTCTACAGGTCATATTTCAAGTCAGCTCTGCACGCATTAAGAAAGCAATGGACTACGGAATGCACATACAAAACATTTAACAACCCTCACATCCATGTCACATTATCACATGTTTTGTATGTGCATTTCGTAGTCCATTGCTTTCTTAATGGGTGCAATTTTGATGTCACATTAAGGGGCTGCGGTAGCTCGTGGTCAGTGCCACGGTCGGCATCCGGCGTAAAAATTACTGCCAAATCTTACATGCGTGTCCGCTCGCTGTGGCGACCCCTGTAGATGGGAGCAGCTGGAAGAAACTTAGGCTACTTTATTTTAATGTCACATTAGCATGCAATTTTACTGCAGCTTAGTCTTCAATTGTCACTATCATATAATACAAAATATACAAAGAACTTTATTGCATATCAATTTGAAACAGAACTTTACTTTAGAGTTTATTTTGTTTTGTAGGAGCAAAGTTTCCACCTGCAGGTAAATGAGGCTGCAGGCAGCATTGCCATACTTAGCTTTCCTCTTGCTGAAACAATGTGCTTTTCTTGTTTTGTCTATGTACTCTGGTTCATCTATATGGGACAAATTTTGCTTGTTTAGATAAAACAAGTGGCCTCTTTCTTTTTTTTAAATAGTAAGAATGAGATGGGGAATTCTGCGAAAAACAATAGCAAACAGTCCTTAAATGACGTTGTTCGACAAAATCTGGATGTTCTTGTGTAATGAAGGCAAGATTTCTGTTCTGAGGTGCAGCTGTTTGAATGAGGGCTTGTCTCTGCACCACATCTAGACAGTTAATCGCCGTTAATCTAATAATCTGGATAAATGTGTAGACTTACAGTATAAATCAGATAGAAACACGGGATTGGATTTTAAAGAAACCCACCTGGATCTACACAAAACACACATAAGAGTTCACATACAGACAAATGACGAGTGCAACTTCTCGTTCAAACACGCTCTTGAGCTGTCTGCTTTAACACGTGTGTTGCTGCAGCTCATCTGTCTGCATGTGTTGAAGCTCCACGTGGAAGCATGCACATACCTGTGCACCAACTGTGCATCTTTCTTCTTCCATTAATCATGAAGTGGACTTTATGAGCCCCATAACTCCTGACTGCAGCCACTTGGGGTTGGAACTGGAGCACGCACACACACACACACACAACACACACACAGACAATCCATCTGCACTAAAAGGTCAAGGGAAGAAAAGTAGCTGTGCTGATGTGTCTATTGGTATATAGTGCAGGAAATAACAGTACAGTATAGTGGTTATTTATAGTGCATACTCTACGTAAAAATTAATAAACACAAGTTGATAAGTGAGCTTCCTCTGCTCTGATGCGTAGTTTTTTCTCTATAAAAATTGAAACTTCTCTTAGATAGCATGGCAGATTTATTTCAAAACATTAATGTCCTCTTTTATTATTTTATTAATGAGTTGGAGCCACGGCTAAGAATAAATCCCTGGTTGACTAATAAAGCTTTTCGCCTTCTGAACCGTTTTATTTCTATCGTCTCTCCCCGTTCTCCTGTTTCATTGTAAAAATCCACTCTCTTGTTTTATGTATTCTTCACCTAAAAATAACTTGCAGTCCCTCCTCCATGAGTCCGTCTCTTCCTCCCATCAGCTCATCTTCGTCTTCATCTCACCAGCTCCGCTCGGTCCCCATGCTTTGCCTCCTTTTGTGTCCTACTTCTTCAAAAGATCACACAGAGGGAGCTCAGACCTGGAAGGGGTGTGAAATTTCCATTTTCAGATTTATGATTTTTGTCTTTCCACCTCATCACTTGTGGGGTACTTTACTTTTACTTTACATTAAATAAAGGCTTCTTTTTGATTTTACAAAACCTGTAACAAATTACAACAAAAAATACTAAAATTATTTGGTTTGCTCAACAAAAAAATGTGAGCTACGATAGTTGTAAGGTACTGAGCAATAAGTTGCCTTTGCTTGACATTGAGCGGCTCGGTTTTAGAGCTAGAAGCAGTGTTTAAAGTGAAATTAGGGGGGTCTACTGGAACAACAGGCTTCAAACTGGGAAGCCTAATTGCTTTAACTCTCTCTCAGCGCCAGAGGGGCTTTCTGCTGTACTGCCTCCTCACACTGCAGTCTGTTCTGTTTGGATAAGGCTGCCATTTTTACCATTTCTGTGTAACGAGTCTGTACACATTCTTTTGAAAAGCAAAAGAATGTGCACAAATTCTTAAAAAGATTTCACTTCTGTCTTTAACTAAAGCTTTTTTTATTTATTTATTACGGACAGAACAGCAATAACGTTTAGCACAAAGTGCATCAAATTCAACAAACTGCCTCACCTTATCTGTACACGCAGGTCATGTTTTCACAGTGAGCTTAAAGGAAGACTGATGAAAATCACAGGTTAATGGTACAATTATAGAGGCTGGACGGACAAAAAATGGGCATAATCCGTTTTATCCTCGTTCATCATAAAGCACAAAGAGTTTTAAAACAGATGGAAGAGCATTTGAATAAATTAAGTTTGGATTTTCTCTCGTATCTCAATAACAGGCAGCACCTGCAGCACATTACCTCGGTCTAAAACATAATGATGATGGTCAGAGCTACTTGTACTTTAATGGTTTGACTAAGATATTTATAGGCTTCTCAGTTTGGAGTTTATCATTAAAACACTGTCCCTGTGGATGGAGCATGCTTCAGCTGAACCCATATCTTGGTACTATTTTTTCACCTCAAACAATGAAAGCCATTCTTAGTTTAGGAAGTAGGTGGAAGCCATCTAGAATTGCACCGCTCAGGGTGGCTGCACGTTGGAGCAGCTCTGTTACATTCATTCTGAGTTCTATTTCGTGTAAGCATTCGCCCTTTAAAAGCTTCGCTTTGTTGGGTTTATCCCTCGCGCTTCGTGCCAACATTGAAGACTTGTAGTCCACGCCCACCTGCTGTGGGCCCGCCCTGAGGTCCAGTATAAATTGCCCCTGGACCGTTACTCTGTTCCCATTTTTTCTTCACGCTTGTTCTTAGGACCATGGCGGAGTGATTGTTCTTTTTCAAACATCAATAAATATTGATGAATTGACACAGTTTGCCTCTGTCTTTATTGAAAGGTATTTGCTGATCGGCCTAATATTTAGCTTGTTTCCACCAGAAGCCTGGACTGGTTGACCACTACTTCAGCACTCTGCTGACTCTGGATCAGAGCCCAACAAGTCTGGCCATGCTGGGAGTGTGTTTGGACTTCTGCTCAGCTCAGAAGGACAAAGCTACAATAGAGAAGCATAAGGTGAGTAGATGTTTGTTTCCTCGGCTCTTATCTTTCAGTCCAGGAGAATCATTCTGCAGTTTAGTCCAACGTCTTTGTGTCTTCTGTTTCTCAGAGCGCCCTGCTGGACCTCTACATCAAATCAGTTCTCATGAGCAAAACAAAACCACAGCAGCACATTTTGGACAAAAATGCCTCCTTGCTGCGTCACGTGACCCATCCTGACTTTAAAGAACTGCTGCTGCCTGCCATGCAGAAGACGATGCTCCGCAGTCCAGAGAACGCTATGCAAAGTGAGACACTTTGTCTCTCAGTTATGTTTGACCTCTCCTGTGTAGTCATGATGAGCTTGAATGTTTTGTGTCTCTGCAGCCGTTTCCTGCCTGCTGTCTGCTCTAACTCTGGATCTCAGTCAGTACGCCATGGATATTGGAAAGGCTGTATCGAGTAAGACACAACTGAGTCTTAACGTGATGCTCAGCTGTCAGGGTGAAGTGCTTAGTCTGTTGAAATATTTCTGTGTTACAGGCCAGCTGAAAGCCAACAACGTCCAGCTGATGGAGGAAGCGGTCCAGGCCATGCAGAACCTGGTCCGGCAGTGCAGTGATCCCACCGCCGTGCAGGATATTGTCACGCACCTTTTCAAGGTCCTCGGAGGTGAGATCAGTAGTGGAGGACATTGTCCTGATTCTCACCCGTAGGCAAAAAGTGCAATATTTTTACACATGTTTTTTTAGCAACATATCTCATAAACCACTGGATAGATGTTACTGAAATTCTTGGAAAAATTTCATTGGATGTAACAATGTTCACTCAGGTCATCTGGACATTTTTTGTTTTTGCTGAGACATTTTGTCCTTCATCCAAAGTTTTGGTGGCTCCTCAGCTTGAGGAAGTCTTTTGGATGAAGGACGACTGTCTCAGCAATAAAAGAAACGTCCAGATGACCTGACTGAACGTTGTTGGATTTCTACCTGGATTGTTGAGCATGAACTTTGGTGTTTTGATCATTGGATGTACATCTACAAGATTTGAAGTCAACCAGATTCAAGATGGCCACCACAGCTAAGCTAATGGCTACAATAGTCTTTTTACAGACATTGAGCTAAACATTGATGTGGTAGTAGCTGAGAGTCATGTTGTGCTTGATATTGTGCATATTGTCATATCCTAGTTATAACTCTGCCGTCTCTCATTCTAAGAGGATTTTATCGTACCATACCGTACCATACCGTACTATACCATACCATAATAATAATAATAATAATACTTTATTTATAAAGCCCTTTAAAACACATATGTCAGAGTGGAGGCCCGCGGGCCAGATCCGGCCCGCGAAGCAATTATTTATGGCCCCCTGGATGATATTTAATAACTATTAGAGCCGGCCCGCAAGCCACAGAACACCGGCAGCAGGCTCTCAGCTGTTAACAAGGTGAAATGTCCGCTGCTAAGCTTCATTCTAACTCCGGCAGAAGTGGAGGTGGGGGGTGGGAGGAGTGACGATATTCCAATGCGCAGCAACGCTTTCCTCAGCCCTCCCCATCTTGTATTCTCACAGACATAGTCTCGCGAGTTTTGGGTGCGGTGACTCACGAGACTTTAAGACAGCAGTGGAGCTATCGGTGCGTGAGAGCGCTGTGGAGTGAATGTCAGTACGCAGTAAACATGGATGGAAAACTAGCGAACAAGCAAACGAAAACTTATTATTTTCACACAGAGTGGGAGGAGGAGTATTTTTTTGTTTATTCTAATTCGAAGTCTATTTGCCTCATCTGTAATTCGAGCGTTGCCTTGCCCAAAAAGTGTAACTTGGAGCGGCATTTCAAGATGATGCACAAACTGAGACAGATTTCCCTCCTAAAAGTTGTTTACGGACTCAGAAAGTGTGGGAGCTAAAAAACAAGCTTGCAGCACAGCAATCGATCTTCACTCAGCCCAGCACAAAAGGTAAGGTGCTACGATCGCCTCCTACCGTGTTAGCTGCATCCTGGCTCAACATAAGAAGTCTTTCAGTGATGGAGAAGTTATGAAAGAAGCGTTTATTATTCTGCATTATTCACCTGGATTATTGAGCATAATTCAGGATGTTATTCTGTGTTATTTACCTGGATTATTGAGCATGCATCAGGGTGTTATTCTGTTATTTACCTGGATTATTGAGCATGCATCAGGGTGTTATTCTGTTATTTACCTGGATTATTGAGCATACATCAGGGTGTTATTCTGTTATTTACCTGGATTATTGAGCATGCATCAGGGTGTTATTCTGTTATTTACCTGGATTATTGAGCATGCATCAGGGTGTTATTCTGTTATTTACCTGGATTATTGAGCATGCATCAGGGTGTTATTCTGTTATTCACCTGGATTATTGAGCATAAATCAGGATGTTATTCTGTGTTATTTACCTGGATTATTGAGCATGCATCAGGGTGTTATTCTGTTATTCACCTGGATTATTGAGCATAAATCAGGATGGTATTCTGCATTATTCACATGAATTATTGATCATAAGCATTTATTGAGGCTTTATTTAATATTTTATTTAATTCATTTATTCATTCATTTAAAAGAGACAAAATAAAACAAATTCATTAAAAAAAACATTGAATGAAAAGAGTGCAGAAAGAAAAAAAAACTTATATCACCTCCTTATAATAAACATTGAACCAGTCCGGCCCTTGGCTTGTAGCAAATTTGTTTTTTTTGGCCCTCGGTGTATTTGACTTTGACACCCCTGCTTTAAAACAACCACAGCTGCAACAAAGTGCTGTACATGTAAAATCAAGAACATTCAAACACATAAAAAAATAAAACGGTTGTTAAAACATTGTATTGTATTGTATAATTTATTCATTTCATATTAAAACAATGACAATTTTTAAAAAGAAAAAAATAAACAAACATAAAATGAAAGGAAGCAGAAGAAGAAAACATTTCTTATCATATCTGCTCCTTATCAAACAATCAATTCAAACTATCAAATCAAACATTAATATACTTATTAGAAATACAAAAATATACAGTTTCATCAGAAATATACAGTCACATCAAAATATCTATTATAATTTGTTAAATTAGAATCAACTTAAATGTAACTCTTCAACAAAATAGTTTTAATCATTTTCTTAAATATTTGTATGGACTTCACATTTTTTACATTGTCCTCTAGTCCATTCCAAAGATCAATTCCTCTTATTGTAGTAGACCTACCCTTTAAACTGGTTCTAAACTTAGGTTTGACAAATATTTCTGTTCCCTTTAAATTATAGCAACTAATCCTTTTCACAAAATGGGTTTGAATGTTAGATGGTAGTGAGGAAGTATGAGCCTTATATATAAGTAAAAGAACATTATAATCAACCAAATCATAAAACTTAAGTAATTTCAATTGACAAAATAGAGTATTAGAAGGATGACAATACGATTTCCTTATTACAATTCTTACAGCTCTTTTTTGCAAAATAAAAATAGGCTTAGTTGTTGTCTTACATGCTGTACCCCAAACATTTACACAATAAATTAAATGTGGAACTATAATTGTGTTATAAAGCAAGTGTAAAGCATTATTATTTAACAAATCCCTTACTCTATACAATACAGCAATTGATTTAGATACTTTAGTTTTAACAACAGATATATGCAGTGGTGGGCATCCGACCGCTAGGTAGCGCTAATGCGCTAATCCGCTTATAGCGTAGCTAAATAATCTGTTAGCTTTACAGCGGATTGACTAAGTTTTATAATTCATAAGCGGATTTGTGCTATTTTTATTTAAAATGCAACACCGCTAATAACTAATTATCTATCAGTAAAAACGAAATAACGTATTTACGAGCTCGGACGACAGCTAACAGACTATATCCTGTCAGTGCCGGATGTGGTCCGTGACAAAAAAGCGTCCCCCTCAGTCTCTTGGTGTGTGCTCTCTCTATAGCAGTTAGCAGCCAGTGTTAGGGCTGTGCGATATGACGATATATATCGTGGGGACGATAGAAACGTGTCTATCGTGCTACTTTCCTTCTATCGTCTCTATCGTGATAAATAAGAATAAAAAAATAACTGTCGCAAAGAAGCTTCATATGGGGTTTTGCGAGATGACGGCGCTGCTTTATGTTTGACGCACGCGCGGGTTTGCGACACATGCTTTACGTTGTTAAACTCGAGAGCAACAGAGCCGCAGGCGCATGAAGCCGGTGTCTCAACAAGGAGAAAACAGCTGCACAGGCAGCCCAAGAAGAATAACTTTTACCAAAAAGAGGGGGAAGCTCACCTTGTTAGCTTCCATTATTTCGCTCCGCTGAAACTCGGAGACAAAATGGGTCCAGAGGACACGAACCCAGAGTCCAACCGAGTCCGAACTCGGGTCCAGTTAACCAATACAAAACAGACCAGAGACACAACAGAACCGCAATCAAACGCAACGTTTTCTCTTTTCTGTTTCTTGCTTTGTTTACTCAAACTTCAGAGCGGATTTCTTCTTCGTGAGTTTCATTAGCAGCTGTTGTTTTACCGCCACCTGCAGGAAAAATTTGGACCAAAGTAGAAAAGGAGTTGTTTGTTTGTTTGTTAGTTTATTCATTTTATAATATGAAATACAACAATTAACGTATTCATAATAAAAAAAATAAAAAATAAAATGAAAGGTAGCAGATGAAGAATAAATCTTATTAAATCTGCTCCTTATTCATCTAATAACAGTTCAAACAATATTTTCTATAATAACAAAATAAGTAAATAACTCAGTCAATTTTCAATTCACATATATCACACATTAAATTAGATTCATTTATATTTTTTTAGCAATTCATTTTTTACCAGTTTCTTAAATACAAGGAATGATTTGGCTTCCTTAACATTTGTCATTTGGCATTAAGTCATTCCATAATCGTACTCCTTGAATTAAGGTAGATCTTAGGTAGATCTAGTTTCTACTTTGGTCCAAATTTCCTTGTTCTTTTTGTTCACATTCT